>JANLJB010000191.1:0-10859 GCA_026212285.1 Bursera cuneata
GGCTCTCCTTCTCTCTTGCACACTGGCTAGTTATTTCTGAAGATATACAAGAGTACTCACACTTGGCCCCTTATATACAAGACAAGAAGTAGAATTATTGAATTGCAATTCAATATAAAATGCATGGTTTAAAAGATTACTTCAAAACCCTGCATATAAAAATCTATATTCTCAATTGTCAATTCTTTCAACTAAAAGTGATGAGATTATATTCCTGGCTTCTTTCCTTTTTCTTTTTCTTTTTTTTTTTTCCTTTTATGCAAATATAAAAGAAATTACGTACGAAATTGTTGTTTATCACGTTTTCTTCACGTGAAAAATTTAGTATAGTTCAAAGTTGCGTGCGTGATATTGTTGCCTATACAATAGTACACTGATTTCTTAATTCGTATATGCAACTTTCTGTAACCAAATAAAAAAAATTAATAGAAGAAATAAAAAAAATTAATAGAAGAAGTTTTACTCCACGACTTTGTTTTTATTTTATAAAAATAATAAATTGTCGTAAACATATTCATAAAAAATTAATTCATTGATGGTTATAAGACTTCTATATATATAATAGAAAAAACAAATGCCTATTATATAATACATAAAATAAAAACAAAACAAAAATACAATAGTACAAATAAATGAACCAAATCATGCATAAAACAAGTCTTGTACAAATTTAATGCTACACTTGAAATCATTAATAGTATACAAGTTGAATCCTTATTTATGGGATAGACACCTGACCTAGTGCAAAAAACTTGAGGCTCTTCCTCTTGGATATTAGAGACTTAAATATTTAAGTTAAGTCTACACCTGTAAGCTTGAGCTTTTAGGAGAGAGACAAACTTACATGGTATCAGAGCTATAGTGATCCAACGGTTCAGGTTCGAATCCCCTCCTTGTCATTTAATTAAAAAATAAAAAAGTTATTGTTTGGTCCACTTGTAAGACCCGCTGAGGCATGTGAGGCTCCATCCGGTCCACGTGAGGCCCTTGCACGTGAGGGGGCGTATTAGAGGCTTAAATATTCAAATTAAGCTCACACCTATAAGTTTGAGCTTTTAGGAGAATGACAAACTTAACATTGGAAATTAAACTCTACCATGGATCTGTCCGAAAAAATCACATCAATATGTGTTACTTATGCATATTCCTTTATTTATATGATAAAAAGAAAGTAAAATCAAATCAAATTTTCCAAAATCTTTCTTCTTTACCAGTGGTAAAAGGCAAATGCCACTAACTTCAGCGTTTTGTCAAAGTTTGAATGGAGAAAAATATATATAGAATTGATACCGTAGGAAAAGATTCTTGCACTTATTCCTTATATTTGAAAGAGTGCTCAAATGTTTGGGCCCATGATTCAGTGGGTAGTTGGGCACCGCATTAATGGTTTAAAATTGATTTTTGACCGACAGAGGGACCCGGGTCGTTCCTGAATTCTGTAACTATGTCATACCTCCTTATTTTCATTAATTACATTTATACCCTTATATTAAAAAACCTAATTAAATTTTTATAATTGCTTTTTTTCTTTTTCTAGAAAATACAATTGGTTCCCTCCTTGCACCTGCACCCACAGCCACAAACTTCTTCTTTCTTCAATAAAAGTAAGCTTATGATGTTGAAATTATTTTATTTCATAAATATAATTTTACATAGATTTTCTTAGTTCTTATTAAATTAATTTTAGACTAATTATATCTTTCTCTTTTCATCTTTTTTCATAGCTTGTAAATAATCAATTGATTGTCACTTGAGTACAAATTTAATGAAATCCTGAATAATGACTAATTTTGTCCCACCTCGTCTAGGTGTACTTTTTTTATTTTTCAAAAATTTTCTAGTATCACCATTGTTTATCAAAAAAATTATAAATATTAAAATATATAAAGTGCCCACCCTTTAATAAAATCCTGGTCCGCCACTGTATATAACCTTGTAAACAGTAATTAAAATGTTAAGAAGAATAAAATATAAAAAATATCTTTAAAAGGTATTTATATAAATATTAAGGTCAACTATGACAATATCACTAACTATCCTTAGGGTTTGGTTTAATGTCATTTAGAATCACACTTTGTCATTTTAATCAAAATACTGTTGGAATTTCTCAATTTTAATCGAATAATAAAGTCCATCAACTCTAACCCTTACACAAATTTTTCATTTTGATTGTTTGGTTTTGTAATTTTGATTGTAATCATTGTTATTTTAAATTAAATCCTAATTTTATGCCTCTTTATTAAAGTTGAAACTAACAAAATTTATCAGTTGGTAATTTTCATGTAACTTTGGGGATGTTTTTTATTAAAACGGTAAAATGTGATTTCAGGTGATATTAAGTCAAACACTAAAGATAGTTATTAATGCTTTCCTATTAAATTACTAATAAAATCGTCTAACTTATGAGATTGATATATAATGTATAGGTTAAATGGATATATATACAATCAGTGGAGGACCGAGGATTTTATCAAAGGGTATATTGTATATTTTAATATCTATAATTTATTTGATAAACTATGATGATATAATAAAATTTATTAAAAAATAAAAAAAAAGTACACCTAGATTAGGTGGGATATAATGAATCTACACTTAGAATAAATGTTATAACATAATAAAGCGAAATAGAAAGTGCAAAATACAAATATTTGATAGTTAATTTATTCAACAAATACAAAATCATAATTATCCTTTTCGAGTTTTCATATTTTAAAAACGTTGCATGATTACCTCATTGTTAATGTTATCAAAAATATCTTTCTCAATATATGCAAACAAGCTATGATTCATCCATTTATCTCCTATTCAATTACGTAATTCAGTCTTCAAGATATTTATTGAGAAAGATATGATACAATTATCATAAATAATACAAATTATAAAAAGAATTAATCATTATCGTTCACCAAGATTTCTTTACATTTGTATTCAAGTAACAATCAATTGATTATTTGCAAGCTATAAAAGAAAATGAAAAGATAAAGATATAATTTGTCTAAAATTAATGTAATAAGAACTAAGAAAATCTATGTAAAATTATATTTATGAAATAAAATAATTCTAATGTTATAAACTTTCTTTTATTGAAGAAATAAGAAGTTTGTGGCTATGGGTGCAGGTGCAGAGATGGTTGTAACTTCTAGAAAAATAAAATAAAATAAAATACAATTATAAAATTAGTTTTTGCATATAGGAGTACAAATGTAACTAATAAAAATGAGAGTGTAATAATATAATTACAGATTTTAGGAGTGACTGGGCTTAGATTCCCATGTAGGTCCGCCTTTGTTTACAATGAATTCATTCAATTTTCTTTTGTTTTGTATATTATCGTCAACAAAAAACTTTTGTCGTTAGCTTTAAAATTTGTCAAAATTCATCAAAATGAAAAACAAAACAAATGAATTTAAGAAGGCAGAAAAAATTAGGTTTCTTCCGCAATATTTAAACCTAACCTGACGTTTAGTATGTTGTCAAATTAAGTAAACTTTACTTCAAAGAATTTCCACAAAATAAACTCCACATATTCATGATTTAGTAGTCAATTGGGCACTTAATTTCCTTCTCGTTTGCATAATGGTAAAAGAAAAAAAGAGATCAAGTTAGAATAGGAGTTTGAATAAACTCCTATTCAAACTCCTATAAATAACGTTTGACTCAGTAATATAAATAGTACAAGTCATCTAGAAGAGGAGACGCATTACCATGTATGACTAATCAATTTCAAAGACTCAGAAAGAACAGAAGCGGCCGGCAATTGGTGGATTACTTGGTTTTTCTCACGGACGATTTTCCGTGGCGGGACCAAATCATGCACAAAATTAAGCAGAGAAGTTTTGTACCAATTTAGTACACTTGTGGGATTAAATGTCATCTAGCACATGTGTTCTCCTGGCAATAATGCAAAGAGGCCAATAGGAAATCATTTTCACACGGTTCAAAATGTGAAGCAATTACTTATGATGGGGACACGTTCGAATTCGTGCTTGGAAACATGTGTAATGTGAATAAAATTTGCCTATTCGGAGAAGACAAAATTAACAAGAAGGAAGGATGGAATTTCGTATATTTTAGCACACAACAAAACATTTATATGTCTCTGATTTATATATGTATAGTGGAAACACTACAATGTTGTCATCCTGACCTTAGAAGGGGCTAACCAAGCAAATGTCAAGAAGTTTATCAACTGCGGCATACCTGTATTCAGGGTAGAGTCGAGAGGCCTCCAAATCTTCTACTGATAAATAAGTTGTGCAAAATAGCTGGAGCAACATTTTCTGCTACTGTAGCCATACACAAAACCCAAAAATAAAAATGAAACTGTCAGAAATTAATGGCTATAATCATATGTCAAATTTCTTTTTCAGACTACATAGATGAAATCTGGATTTTGATCATATGACTCATACTTGTGTATTATGTATGATGGAAAGAATGAGAACAACGGTAACGTGGAACTTATTTTTATAAATAAAAAAATAACTTAAATAACTACTAATAATAATATAAAGAATACTAGATTTGCGAAATTAAGCTTAGATTCCGAAAATAAATTAAGGATACCATTATATTATTGTCTATTTACGGATTTATCACATGCATGTGTTTTTATGTTCAATTTTAAGAAATTAAATATCAAATATTAAAAGCCTTTATTCCTTTTATGTCGATATTATATGTAATATATATATATATATGATAAAAGGTCAGTCCAACTCAGGGATGTTTTTGTGATAGGCTAAGTAGGCCTTCAGGTTAGGTCTAAATATTGACTGGAGATTTATTGGCCTGACCCACATACTTATATATAATTTTTTATTATATATATCAATTTTTGTGTAATTTTTATTAAATTTTAATTTTTAGATAATATTTTAAATTAAATTTTTTTAAATATTGTGGGTCAAACTGGGCTTGTTTCAAGCCAATCTACAAGTTGTCCTCCTTATTCTTGATCCGACCTACCTTTGGTCCATACTTTCGTACAGTGTGTATTCTAACAGATAGATCAAACCTAACCTAGCCTTTTACCATATATATATATATATATATGTATATATAATTTATTCTAATGTTTTGTGTTTTCATTCTATGTATGAAAATATACAATGCAAGCACATTTGTCATTACAACTAATAATCTTCTTTTTTATATAATTATAATTCCATGTAGAATTTGCAAATGTATGCGATCCAAATTATATCCATCAACTTTCACAAATTGAGAAATAATATCTGCAGGGCATTGACCAAAACAGTATGCCAGAGAAAACTAAACATTATTGGCCAATAAATACTTTAATATTTGCAATGACCACCATGAGATTTTATGAATTTTTGACAAATAAAAAAAATCCCTTAAAATTTGTAAATTAAAGTGGGAGTTTAAAGCCAAGGAAAATTCTTCCTTTTTATATGAAAAATATTTTGAGTGTGGCTATTGAATTCTGGACTTTACTTGGAACCTATTTTTAAATACACCCCACAATTAAAATTATATTTTATTCAAATTATTTTTATAATTCAAACAAAAAAATCTCATGTGGACAACATAACCAAAATCTGTTTAGTATTGGACATATTAGTCAACTTGCGTGAACGACAACTCGAAGACCACAATTTTGGATAGCATTGCAATTTTCTTTGCTCATATTGAACGTATGATCGGCTATAAACAATGGTTGGATAGATAATCAAATCAAAGACAATTGAATTGAATGTAAGATGATGTTTACTTGCTACCAATTATAGACAACAAATTGACAATTCAAAATGACCAAAATCCAAGAGTCAGCTTGTTCATGCTAACAAAAAATTAATTTTCGTGCATACAATGACAATCACTATTACATCGACATTGACCCTTGTGGTGATACTCAAAGGACCAATGTATGTAGAGGCTAGATTTTTTAGGTTTTGAATTTTTGTTGATTGATTTGGAGACCCAATGTTTCTTATATGTAACCTAACAATAGATTTTTTTTTTTTTTTTGGGTATATTTTCCTGAAAATTGTTATAGTCACTTTAATTTATCCTTATAAAAACCATGATAGTAAAATGAAAGCATAAATAAAATAAATATTCGTGTTGGAAATCTTACTCTCAGACATCTTTATGATTTCTTCCTCTGGAACATTAATCCTCTTTAAAATTCTTCCAGTTTTTTTCTCCCAAACAGAAATCAAATCTAACTGCGATGTAATGTTGTCTAGAGGCCTATATATTATCACACGATTGGCTACTCTTGGATCTATAACTGCTTATGCAACAAATTCTAAATTATCCATATAAATAATTTTAAAGCACAAAATTGCCCTTATCTATTTGCAACCTACAAAATTGTGTGATTTTTTATAGATTATTGAATTAATTATATTTTGATTATACTGTTGACATATTATATTAAACAAGATTTTTTTACAATTAATATTTATTTAATTTAAAAAATATATATTCTAATTATCAATTTATTTTATTTTTCATGAATTTAGTTAATACTCTTTTCTAAATTTTAAATTATTTTATAGATATATATCTATTTTGGAATTATGATATTAGTTTTAAATTAATTTTTCGGTATTAAATTAAATTGAAAAATAATTTAAACTTTGATTGGCTATACAATTCATATATTCTTCATTTACTAAAGTTTTAAAAGAAAAAGAATAAATAAATTATTTTGCATAGAAATTATTAGAAATAACTTTTTTAAAAGAAAAAGAATTGATTATAAAATATTAATAATTAAATATTATAAATATATAACACACATGTTTATTTTGGTCATTTATATATAATAAAAGCAAAAGCGACAGCAATCCTAAACACCTTTATCAAATACCTCTAATTTATTTTATATGCTGCTTATTTCTATAATAAAATCGACGCACCCGACTTGAAACACTAGGATTCAAACTCTTAACCTCCACTTACACCTTTGACAAGTTTACCACTTGGCTACATCTCATTTTAATGACAATTTTGTAAACAAATATTATTTATTATATAAAACCATATGAATTTAACCCGACCCGAACCCGACGGGTTTATTTTTTCTCAAAACCCGATTTCGGGTTCATTTTTTGTGACCCGATCAGGTTCAGGTTTTTTCGGGTTGGGCCAAACCCGACCCGACCCATGCCCACCCCTAGTTTGTAGTCAAACATCGCGTCATGCATATACCAATAAAACCTATAGCTTTACCATATATTGTGTTANAAACCCGATTTCGGGTTCATTTTTTGTGACCCGATCAGGTTCAGGTTTTTTCGGGTTGGGCCAAACCCGACCCGACCCGTGCCCACCCCTAGTTTGTAGTCAAACATCGCGTCATGCATATACCAATAAAACCTATAGCTTTACCATATATTGTGTTATTTGTATGTGCATTCTGTTTGACCAAAAATATAAAGATAAAAACAAATGAAGAATCCTTACCCTTCGCTATGCCACTGCCATAATTAACTACAACTTCATTGCGTTCCTCAGATGGATGCAGAAGATAATCAATAAAATATGCTGCAAACGAGTTTGCAGACACATAAGTGTATGAGATTCCGGCTGCTTCTGTTGCCCTTCTAATTTTCCTTTTTTTTGCAAGCACAGCTTCAAAAGGAGGTAGTCCGCGCACCCTATCAGCTTCATTTCCAAATTCTCGAAGAACAAATCTCTGCATATTATATAAGAGAAGTTGTAGTTATCGATATTGAAATTTGCAAAATTAAAATAACTACTTCTAATATGTTTCAAGTCTGATGTTTTACGTTAGAACACATAAAAGTTACAAATTAAAAAAAATATTTTCAGATTGATCATTTATGCTGATTAATTTCATTATTTCTAATTAGTTTCATTTTGCTTTGATAATAACATAAAATAAAGGAAAAAGATAGATCATATTAGAGTTATCATTAATCTCTTCCTTTAAAGAGGAAAATTAAATGACACCTTTATGTTGCCAGCTTTCTCTCATAGCGTTAATTAGTTTGAGTTGGTCAAGACGTTGAGGAATTGCAAGAGTAGCGATTAGAACATCTATTTGCCGAAGCACTGACCTTAGCTTCTCATGCTCATTCAACTCTCCCTGTTAATTCATAGATATGAAATCATTGAATCAGTTGATATCTCAGAAAAGTGTATAAAATTGCTAGTTAGTTCGATAATATTATTATATTAATAATAATCATCAGATTAATACAAACAGTATCTAATCTAACGATTAACATCTAACATCAACCCAATAACATAACGTTTCATTAGTCAGATATTTGAAAATCAGGATAGAAGTATTTGGAAGATGTTGACTCCCATGGATTGGAATTCATTGAGCAGTTGTAGCTTGGAAGGTTCAGCATTTGCGCTGAGCGGGCGAACGAAGCCAAAGGTTGAATGTCCCATAGAAACGCTTGCCCTCACGATGCATTTACCAAGACACCCAGTTGCTCCAATGATGAACATCTTGCTCTTTTCATAAGCCATGGCTCTCCTTTAGTCAAACCGAAATATAAGAGAAGACGATGTTTTAAAAGAAGATATTTGTGAATCTCCAAAAAAAGGAAAAAAAAATGGAAGAGGTCTCGAAAACTATCATTTTCAAAAAAAAAAATTAATGTATAACCAATTGTTAGGCAGATTGATAACTAAACACCTCTTTTATGACCCCAAAATATTTTACAATTTTAAGAAAAACAAAAAAAAAATTGGAACAGGTCTTGAAAACTATCATTTTCAAAAATTTAATGAAAAATCAATTGTTCGGCAAAGTTACAACTCAACACCACTTTTATGGAACCAAAATATTTACAATTTTAAGATGACTATTAGTAGTGAAACTACAATTTAATACGAAATAAATTAATAGACGGCTTCAAAATTGGTGGAGTTATTTGCATGCAAAGTTTTAAGAAAAAATTTACAAAGATGGACCAAATATAAGAGAGGCGGTTGAAAAGTAGCCCGTAGTTAAAAAATTTAGATATCATAACATTTGTTCAACGTCTGACAGTATCTAATAGTGTCTAATATCAGATACTCAATAACAGACAATTTCAATAGTCAAATATCTGATGTCCAACAGTATCCAATAGTTGTCTGTCATTAAATATTTGATGATAGATGACATTTAATAATGTCTATGTTGAGCATTTGATGTCAGATGAGTCATGACATCTAAATTTGTAGATCAAAGTTTAACAAGGTCCCATAATTTAGATCATTTTCGCAAGGATTCCAAGATTTAATTATTAACACCACTTTTTTGTTAAATTTTTTATTACAAGATTATCCCTAGATAAATTCCCTCTTACATGCAATAAAACTTAATTAAATTGAATATTTTTCACTCTCTATACCCATCCTACACTGACTTTTACACCCATTTCTAATTAATCTACATTGGTAATTATTATATGGTTCAATTATTTTTTTTTTTTTGTTTCTGAAAATGAAATTAGGAGAAATAAACAAATTTTAGGGATTTTTTTGAAAAATAGCATGTTTAATTTTTTATTGCTTAGCCAAGTTCATGTTTTTGACAAAGATACCCTTCCTAACAAAACCTTAAGTGCGCTTAAATCACAAACTTCTTAACCTGTATGAGTCAACGTGTTTTATCCATCAACCTTTAACGGATCAACGAGTAGTCCATTAGGCACCAAAAAAAATTATTAGTTGGTTATTTGTCAAAACACTCCCTAAAAAGTTATTTTTGCAAGTCTCCCTTTTAGAAAAATATATATGTTTAGTATTTGGTTGGTGTAAAGATTAAATGATTGATTTATTTAGGAAAACTATGTTTATAAGATTTATTTTAAATATAATTATAATTGGTATTATAGTAGGTTTATAAACTAAAATTATTATTTTCGAATTAAAGAGGAAGTTTATTAAGTAAATGGTGATTGTTAATAAAAAATTTGGGTGCAAATGGCCCCACCTTTTCAAAATGTATATGTAGATGGAATTTTGTGGCCTTACTAGGAAATTTTTAAAACATCCTCTCTGTCCAACAGAGAAAACAATATTGTCTTATTACTGCAAGTCGAAGTCCAGAACCACCTAGTCGAAAACACAGAGCCTCCCTACTGGAATGCGAGCTTATGAGGCATGGTTTCCCCCGCCTCTTAGGCCTATCTGCTAAAGCCAACGAATGGCCAAAGTGGAGTGTCAGTCAACCAGGCTGCGAACGATCAGAATAAGATATCGCCCTCTAAAGAGAAATGCCACTTTGGTATCGGCCACTAACTTTCACAAAGGCAAGAACTGTCTAAATCACCCATGTCATCAGTAAGTGAGCCTATAAAAAGGCAACTATCTCTCCCCACTAGGTATCATGTTGTGTTGTCTTCATTTTTTGCTTAAGTGAATTGACATGACCAAATTGATCACCCTAAAATAAAATCCTTACTTATCCCATAAATGTGTCTAGTTATATAGTGAAAGCAAGGGTCGAATCTACAAGGACTGGATTATGATTATTCTGATTTAAACCTAAGTCTTAATTTCTAAAACCTAATTTTCCTAAGATGCAAAGGGGGATTTTGATTAATTAAATTAATTAAACTAAGAATAATGCAATAAAATCAAATGAAGTAAAACAATAAAGACAAAGTGATTGAAAAATACTTTAGTTCGCTAGACTCATTAACTTAATTAATTGAATTATTCCTAATTTCATTCATATGATTTACAAGAATACCAGCCTGATGCATTCCATATCTATTGTAATGCATCCACCTATCCTTCTTAGTTAATTAAAAAAACTCTTATTAATTAACCATATTTATTGAATAACCTAGAAGAAAGCTTAACTAGATTTAATTCAATAAACGCAAAGCACATAGAAGGTAAAACTT
>JANLJB010000191.1:11644-24647 GCA_026212285.1 Bursera cuneata
CAAGAAAATTAGAAAATCATAACAAGAACTGAAAGAAATAAACTACAAAACATAGAAAACATGATAAAATAGAGAGAAGGGGAGTAATCTTATGGAGAATCATGAGATGATCTCTTGAATCTTCTTGTTTTTTCGTCTCTCCCCTTCCTCCGTGAGCCGTCTCTCATGTTGCCTTGAAGCCCTTGGTGGCTCTCTGCCTTCAAACTTGCTCCCAAAGACCCCTAATATAATGAAAAAAGCTAGGTTTAAGAAGAGGGGCGGACTTACCCTTTTTTTCCTTTGTATTTAATGAAACTGCCAAAGAAATATTGCGTCGGCACTGTGGCGGTGAGAATTGGGCGCCTCAACTCTTAGCTTACTAACTTGTAATGTGAAATCAATTCAGTCCAGTGCCGCGGCACTCAAATCCACCACTGCAGCGCTCACTCTCTGTTTTCGAATTTTTTGTTCCAAATTTGAGAAAGTGGTAGACATTAAAGTTGTAGATAATTCTCGTAGCTTTCCTACGCCATCTGAATCGCCTTATTTTGATAACGGAGAGAGAAGTTATGGTCAAAATACTAAGGGATGTTTGGAAGCTCGAACTGATTCATTGTTGCTTTGTTTGCGATAGGCAAACGATCTTTCTAGACTCTNAGACTCTTCATAACAATTGTAGTTCAGGATGTATAGATGATTTTAGCCTTTTGAATCACCTTATTTGGACTCCGGAAGCTCTACATATGCCTACTTTACTCTCCAGTGGTTAGGTTTAATAACCTCTCTAGTCTGCCTACCTTGACTTTCCAACAATGTTTGGATGTCCAAACGAACTCCAATTTTGATGAACCAGACCTTCTTGATAAGATATCATCTACAACTTTACTGAAAATCATATTATTTTCTGGGCACTCCTTCTACATTAAAAACCTGCATGAATCCCAAGAGGTCTNAATATCAAAATTCTGCTAACAATTCCAAATTAAAGTATATTTTCTAAAACTTCCCTAAAAATGCCTTTAACATGAAATAAACATAAATGAATCTCATATGACCTAAAATATGCCTAATAGACTAAATATAAGGGGAATAAAGATGTATAATTTTGTGTCTATCATGAATACTAGAGCTCAAAACAAAATATCTACAAAGCCCTCTCTATTAAGTTTTCTTTACAAGTTACATTTTCCAGAAAGTATGATCAACTATCTACCTTGACTCTCACTATCACTGTTCTCCACTTCTACTCTTATTCGACATTCTCGTCACAAAATACTACTCTCTAAGCTTGCTGTTAATGCTAAATTGCTTTCATCACCCCTATTGCCTTAAACATACAGCTAGTAAGGTGATTTCTCCCTCTTTTTGTTGTTTTTCACCGTTTAAATTGGTTCCCTTACTAACTTAAGCATTGAAGGGCTCACATTGGTGATAAACTCAACACCCTTATTTTTGTGTCTCACTCCAGCATAGCTCCGACAACAATTCCAAGTAAAGCTCGGCCAAAAACCAGCAAGTTGGAGGAAAGAGAAAGGTCACCTCATTTTTGCTTTTCCCATGGCATGTTTGGTGTGTTAGAAGACATACGGCTGCAGTGGGTTGGTATGTCAAAGGCAATTCAGTTGTTGTAGACTTAAGTGTCAAAAAACTCTCTGGCTCAATAGCTTTTGCACATCCTCGACCAAAAAAAATTAAAACTCAGAAGAACAGTAAGCTACCATGCAACGCTCTTTATTTTTAATCTTAAATCAACATACATACCTAACTTAAAAATGTGGCAATGTCAGACAAAACAAAATCAAGCATACTTCTCTTTCTTCATCTTTATCCACAAATACTCTCAATTAGTAACTGCAAATCTCATAACTCACACAATTAAGTCATGCACAATTCACCTCTTAACCATTCCTCTTTGCTACTACAAACCAAGTATCAAACATAGGTGCCCATTTTCTTCTCTTTTTTTTTTCAATAAGAAAAGCAAACAAATTCTTCCTTACCTTGTAACATGAAAATCAATCACCAAGAAACAAACATTAAGGTGCTTTGCATACTCATGTTCAAGTCACCATTTGACGTGAATGTCGACATTTGTGGTGCCAGACCCCCAGTTACTAAGTGACTAAAACAGTAGAGTAGAATCAAAATTTACACAATTTTTTTTAGCATATATTTTTTTTCCAAGAAGTAGCGAGTGCATTTTATGCTCCATCTCATGCTTCAATTTCCATTTTGTTTTTTTGGAAATAACGAGTGTATTTTATGCTTCATCTCGCACTTCAATTTCAGCAACCCACTTTACTTAAACCCAAATTTAAGACTAGCTTAAGAAGAATAATCTCAAGACAAATCACACACTCCTCAAACATGCTTATCATTTAATTTACAGAACTTCTTAAGAAGTATGATTTCAATCGAGTATTAGAAAGTCAAACATTAATCCTATTTTATAAAACATTGACTACATCCTAAGCCAAGCAGTAACCTAAGCTTCTCCCCCATATTTAAAACTTGCGTTGTCCTCATTGTAATGTGAAAGGCAAAGAAAAGGCAAAAATAACCAAAACATATTCATTACTTTGTTAAAATTGAAAAAGAAAAAGAATAGAATGAACATTTGTTGTCGGTTTTGTTAAAATTGAAAATTAAAAAGACTAGAATTGACAGTTCAAGAAAATAAATTATTGGTAGAATTCCCGATTGGAGTGGTGCTCCACTTACATACTATTCTTAGAAACTCATCCATACAACTCATATGGATGATTGGATGATTGTCAAATTATTAATCTCAATTAATATTATTAATTATTTTTTAAATTCACCCTTTTATTTATTACATGCCACATCAGTTTGTAGGGTAAATTTGTAAAGAAAAATAGTTTATAAGAGTAACATTATATTCTTCTAATGAATGTTGTCCTTAAATACCAACGAGTTTCTTTGGCTGGAAAATCCCGTAAACTATAATATCTCTTTCTTTTTCTTTTTCTTTTTCTTTTTCCTTTTTTTTTTGTATTTTATAAATGGTGATATTGAATTATCAAAGGATTTGTATTGCGAATAGTTCGGATATGTTTAATTAAGAGTAATACTATACTATAAACTTTATATAAATACACTTATATATATATATAAATAATTATGATATAAACTTTATATACATACACTTTTATATATATATATATATATATATATATATATATATAATTGTGACATTATTAATTTATTGATATATCATTATTCTTTATTAAATGAGTTGACTTTTCTTATTTTTTACATTCATTATTTCACATATCTTGTAATACATTAGTTTGTAAATATAATATTTATTTATTTAATGAATAAACAAATCATAGTTGGGATTAAATCAACTAGGGTCATGTTAATATATAATTTTACTTGGTATGGTCGCCTTGAATCACAGGGCAACCACCGTGGCGTGGCGAGCTACGACATTTGTGCAATAGGTAATTGCCCAGTCACTTGGGTGGAAGTGATTACTGCATAATATGAACACCTAAAAAAATAGGGATATTTCTCTAAACCATCAAATAAATTTTAAAAAATATTTAAACCCCAGATTTTTATTAAATTAACACTTACTTCCCACAAACTTAACAGTTATTAAATAAATTTTAATATTTAACTAGTGAAGAGGGTTTTATTTGACGAAAAGAGACTTTTTTTTATGAAATTACTTGTTTTTCAGTGAAAAATACCTCTTTTCTGCTCAAAAGTATTATATTCTAAATATTTTTTAAGTATAAGTTTTAGTTTAATAAAAATATAGGGTTAAGTGATTTTTTTAAATTTATCTGGGCCGAGTGAATACCCCTAAAATATGTCGTAATTGATCATAACTGGGTCTCATTCCATTGCCCCGAGGTGAACCTAACCGGTGGCAGAGTCGGCGTTCAATCCACGAGGGCAAGTAAATAATGATGATTTAAAGTTTTTAATAATTTACTTAATGCTAAATTTTGATATTTATTAATAACAAAAATATTTGCAATAGTCTTTAACTGTATTTTGAGTTGTATAAAAACTTAATTGTCATTCAAAATATATAAAACCATAAATAAGTCTTCACTAAATTAAAAAGACCTAAATTCATAATGTCATCATAACAACTACGCCTAATGATTGAGTTAAACATATTCATAACATGAGAAATAAGAAACATTACTTTAAATAAAAAAAAATTATGATTAACATTAAAATAAGTGCAATTCAGCATTAAGTAGAAACTTTAGTAGATGAAATTGATTCTTGTTTTAAAGAAGATGTGATTAACAAATGATGAGAAATAACAAATAAGTGAAGATTATATACACATAATTTTTTTGTAACCATTTTACATACATATTTACAAGTTTTAAATGAAACTAGTGATGAACTCAACTTCAAACACTAATACTTTGTGAAAAATAATTCTAATTAAAAATACATTAAATTCTTATATAAATAAACCCGTAAAAACTAACTTAGTGACTTGAAAGAAGGAAAATTAGAAATAAATCAACACAAATTGGATAGATGATGTGTCTATTTTACAATAACATCACATCGATTTGTTGGAAAGAACTTCCATAACCATAAATAGTTGGTACAGGTTATATTACTTTCTAATAAAACTGCTAAACCGTTTGCAGCAACTACAAAAGGAAAATTGATAACTTAAGGTGAAATCTACAAATTGAACCAGTAGAGTGAACAAGCTACCTCTCTACTCTTCGCTTAAAAAGTATAAAAATCAAATCCTCTCATCAATCTAAGAATACAACCAAATTGCAACATGTTCCAGGCTAAAGCAGGAAAAAAAAAATGTAACTCTAAATTATCACAGTGAATGATACATAAATATCAACATTTACAGGCCTTCCTGAGTATGCCTGCAATACAAAATTGTTCAACAGATAATGCAAATTCAAAAAACTTGCCCCCAGAGAGAGAGAGAAAGAGATGCCATGTTCAGCAGTCAATTATAATCCCTCAACACCACTGCTGAAACTCTCTTCAATGATTCACACGCCTTTGTCAGATCAGATTCTGAGTGGGCAGCAGAAACAAATAGTCTGATTCCTAGAGGCAGACGGCATTTATCAACTGTAGATCTTTTCGAAACCACAACAAATACTGAGTCTTCCTTCAAAGCCTACAGATGTATATAGATGTATAACCATCAGAGATAGAATCGATATGGAGATTGACCAACGAAAGGGTGATAATCAATTAAGAATAATATACTTACATGATCAGCAATATCTTCAAGCAGCTGTAGGTCCCTTTTCTGTGAACCTGACGACTTTTCTAGTCTGAGAAAAACAATTGGTGATTCCGGATTGCTTGCGATTGAGAGACCATAAACATCCGATAAACCTACAGTTGCCACCAATGAGTTTAAAACAAAAATGTCGATAAAGAATTTATCATGCTATTCACAGAATACAACTCCTACATCAGTACTTGGATGCTATCACCATCATCCTATTGCAATGCTGAAGATTTGATTACTTTTAAGACATTACAAATCAGACATGAAAATTGGTGAAAACAGTGTAAATATGAAATATACACCCATTTATAAGAACAATGGAGAAGGATGCTTAACCCAGCCTTTGGTTAATTTGAGTATTTAAATCTTTTATCTGATCTTGATAATCATTAGATGAATATATTTTTGCATGACTTGAGAAAAAAAAAGGAAGATAATGCAGTAGTCAGAACAGAGACATCAATATGAAGACAAAATCTAGAGTAGAGTGCCCAATTTCCCATGAATAACTTCCGCAATTTCTGCAGTGTTGAGATATTAGTGGAAATTCTTTGCATTGGCTTTGATCCATATCTTATGCATCGGCAAGCTCACGGTTTATTGCCTGACTTTGGTCCCAATTAAAATTGAGAGTGAACTAATATACAACCATATCGTTCAATTCTTATTATTCTCCATCTATTTAATATTAAATTGATTGCCATCAAATATAGTTCTCTTCAAATTACCTAAATTTTAAGCATATTGAATTCTATGTAAGGGTTTCTTTAAAAATGACAAGACACAATTCAAAAATGTATAACCTAATTACCTTTCCTAAATGTTAATACGAAAACCAATAACTAGAAGAAAGAAAACAAAACCACTCTTTTTTGGATACCCAGAAAAACTTCTAGACCTTAGCCAAATTCTGAACCGAAGACAACTACCACTCCCCAGCATATGGGATTGCTAAAAGTATCAGCAAATAAATAAATTGGTTAAACAAACCAGGGATATGTCATATATAACCTATGAAATGGAGTTGAATTAAAAAATACTGCTTTAAATTACAGAAATATAGATTATTTTGATAAACCTGCAAAAAAATAGAGTTAAATGCTTACAATAGGTTGGGCGGGGGAAAGAGAAGGGACCTTTAAAACGTTGTTTTAGTGTTTACAGCACTCCATGAATGTATTTCAAAACTATGAACGATGTCAAGGATGCAGTAAACTTGACTTGATTAAACTATGAGCTGACAAATGTTGCAGTTTTCAAATATGTATAAGAGTAATCAAGAGTTTAACAAGGTGATGCACATCTATCGTATTTTCCCTAGTTATACTTGAAGCAACCAGCAAAACTGTCTGCAATAGAAAATGGAGATGATCAAACCAGAGAAGTTTCCATCCCTAGAATTAAAATAGTTGCAAACTTGATTATTTCCCACAGGACAATTCCCATAATGTACAACTTCCAAGAAATAAAGAGCATGAGGGAGATTGAAGGGCCAACATAGGAAAGGCAAAACAAGAAAGCTTATAAGCATCAATCAGTCCGTCCATCTAGATCTACATACATATGCACACATGCAAATTCGTAAACCAAACAGAATGAGAACCAGAGTTTTTTGGATACCCAAGAGTCTTGTTGACCTTTCCCGTAGTTATCAAGTTCAAATGGGGGCTACTTCTTCTGAACCTTACAATGTTGGTTAACACGAAAATTTTGTGAGATAAAATTATAAGTGGCCCCTAAAGAATTTTTAACCCTTGATCACTTGGATGCATCCAAGGGTCTTTACTACTGAACCTGATCCTTGGGGTTGTGAACCAGAGAACACACACACATATATATACACACACACATATTAAAATCCCAAGTCAAGGGATCTATATGCTTTTTATTGAGATTCATAGAACTGGGGTACTTAAATTTCATTCCTACTACAAAATTATGCATAATAAAGTGATTTCAAAACCAACCTTTCCACAATACGGCAATGTTTTTCTTCAGCTTTGCTATCAGAGTGGGATTTTCTTCAAGGACATCTATAGCAGTAATTGCACCACTGGCAAGGTAAGGGGGCAAAGAAGCAGAAAAAACATATCCAGAACTGCTCAATCGCTGCCAGAGATTAGCAGATTAGAGAATTATGACATGCATATTGAAAAAGAAATAAATGGCACCATTCGTAAATATTATAGAGTCAAAAAGTATGTAATGCGAACTTTCATATTCATTATAAAGATTTAGGAACAGTAGGGTATCATTAGAAATTATTTCAGGAAAATATTTTCATGAAATGAAACGAGAAAGGAGTTCTGCTTTACCAAATCTAAGAATGTGTCCGCATGAGTATTTTTGAAAAATTGAGAATGCAGAGCAACGAAAACATGCCTGGTACAAATATTCTGGAAAAATAGAAGATTTTGTGTTTTATAAATCCTAAATTGTCAAAAATCTAAAACCAAAACATAATCATTCTTGAGCTTAAATCTAGTTTTAGATAAGACATGTTATTTTGTTGAATGCCTATTTTCCAAATACAATGACATGCTATTTTTTCAAAAAAATGGTTGTAAAATCAAAAAAAAAAAAGTACTGAATGGCACCTCAATTTAGAAATATTTTTCATAAAGTACAGTTTCATACTTGGTGACTAACGACTCTAGCACTTCCAGTGCAAAATCCTCCTTCTGTGGCTAATGCATGACCCATTGCAGCAGTTATAATATCTATCTTCTCAACCTGCAAGGCCGTACAGACATAAATCACAGATATTAAAGTGGTAAACAAAGCACATTAATACTTCAGAACATACTGGAACTCCATAGTGTTCACTGAGGCCCCTTCCTGAACTGCCAAGTACACCAAATGAGTTACTCTCGTCCAATAAAACACGGAATCGATATTTCTCCTTCAATCTTATTATCTCATCCAATGGAGCGATTTGGCCAGAATTCTACAAGTTTTAGAGTTAAGCAATTAATATATTTCCCTTCCAACATGTTCAGATAAAAACAAACAGACATGAATTCCATGGCATAAAGATATGATAGTACCATAGCAAACAGAAATAATAAACCGAAAACAAAGGATACTATTAAACATTAAAACTGGTAATTAACTTCTTCAAATAGACAATCAGTCTCCGGAGTGTTGTATTGTGCCCACAATACATTTATTACATCTAGTTAATATAGAAAACTCATAGTTATCTTCCAAATCTACATTCCTTGTGCTCCAGAGAAATAATATGATGAAGACAACAAGGAATCCATTAAAAAAAGTATGAGTTAGAGCTTGACAACACAGAGACTTATCAGAACTGTTATTTATGCAACTATTGAAGTTTAAATCATAAAATGAATAAATGACAGCAAAAACAACATAAAAACTTCAGCTAAAAATTGCAAAATTCAGATAGCTGAAGTACATATCAAGAGCAGCAAGAAAAAGATTTTGCAAGTTAAGCATGATAAGGAAGGAGTGAAATCGCGTGGTGTTCTTAATTGAGATGAATAACAGAAAAACAAAGTAAAAGTTTGAGCTCCTGAGGGGAAACCAGAAACATTAAACAAGGCAAGGGGAAAGGAATAAGGAAACAGAAGAAAGGAAGGGAAGAAGAGAAGAGAGGGGACGTTGAGATAAAATCTTGGAGGGTAAGAAACGTGATACTTCGTTATTTTTCAAATAAGATTGATGTTTCAAAATGACTACGACCCTATATACATACACATGCAAGTATAAACCCTAGACTAACCCAAATGAAATATCAACAACTAACCCAAACCATAAAATAACAAATTAAATAGAAAAATAACAAAAGACTTAATTAGCCTACACCTATGCCTAACATAGGTCAGTAAGTCCCTATGATGTCATGCATCAGCTTCACAACACAAGAGGGAATTACCATAACTGATTAGTCATGTAACTATTTAGGTTTAGTTCATTAACTGAATCGATGCTGCAAAATCATAAACTCTCAATTCCAAGTTGAATTTCAGCTTCAAAAGTGTTGTTGAGAGTTTATAATAAAGTTTTCACATCAACAATTGTGAAATTCAGATAGCTGAAGTACATAGAAGAACAGACAGAAGAACTTGCTTCCAGTTAACACAAATGATAAGAAGTGAAACTGTGTGGTAGTCTTGCTTAACGAAGATGAATAACAAAATTATCTCAGCCTTTGACTACAACAGAACTTTCTTTAGACTTATGCATGGGGAAACAATCTTCCTCCCAGATGTGCAACCCAACAACTATTATTTAAAGAGATTCAAAGTGCAACTCCTAATAGTGGAAACTAGCCAAGGCTCAATTTGCAAAACAGACATGCAAATAAGATTTAAGTGAAAGTTTTTGCAAGATAGAAAATAGTGAATAAGGGAAGAAATAAAATAGAAAAAATGATTGACAAAAGATACCTGGTATACGGCTTCAACCACAATGTAACGGCGAAGTTTCTTAGCCCGCTTATTATCAGCAGTAACTCTCTCAAGAGTATTTCGTAAAGATTCCATATCATTGTGCTTGAAATACACAATTGTACTTCTAGACAGATAAAGGCCATTTTGTAATCCCCAATGCACTCCCTCATCACTGGAGAGGAAAAGCAAGAACAACTTTTAACAGAAACGAATCTGTAAACAAAATTTCCAAGGGAACTTATTAAGAAGCAAAAGCTCCAAGCCTGTCTTAGTATTGGAAGGTATCAGAATAGATATACCACAAAGAACTAGAAAGAATAGATGCAGAATAGAAGTACCATCAATTATCAGAAAATAAGAGAAAGAAGAAACCGTTCTGGCTTTACAAGTTGTTAGACATCCCTTGTAAATCAGTCAATTATAACATCCAAATGGCAATAACTCAAATTAGATCCAATTCGTTCACATATCTAATTGCTGATATATGTTTTCCATTTAATACTAGAAAAGAAAGGAGGTTAATTAGGCAATATTATGGAAGATAAATAGCAGTTAAGTGATACCATGAATAGGCAGATCCGTCAGCAACCATATTTTACTGTGGAATATGGAACAACATGAAATGAGGTAAAACTGATCTAAATTCTACCCAAAAAAAAAAAATTCACTTCAACAAGAACGGGGGCTCATGAGATAGGTAGAAAGGAGAAATGACCAAATTTCCATTTGCAAAATTCAGACATTTTGATTACTTTAGAAGGACTAATTTAAGTTATGATGCAAACAAAGTCTAAATTTTTTCTATTAAACACTTAAAAGTTTAATTCATATGTTCTGCTACTTCCTTCTGTGACAATGTCAGATAGCTAACCGAAAATTTAACAGTCAATATCAATTTTTTATTTTCCCGCAAGAATCAAATTAAATTACAACGAAATCAAACTAATACATCTTACAGCTCATATTCACGTTAAGAACTTAATTACCAACTTTATTCGTAACGCCGCCACATAGATAACCTAAAAAATTAACAGTCAAGATTACATAAACTTACACAATGATGAGATCTCCTTTTTTACAAAAACAGGGAATTGTACTGAACATCGTGGAAAGTCCATAAGAATAAAGGATTGAATCAGGAGTTCCCAGAAACTTAGCAATTCTAGCCTCACAATCAAGATGAACGTCTGAAAAAATAAAATTGTTAAAATGTGGATTAGGAACAATGTATTAGCATACAAAGATATGTAAAAGCACTTCAGCTCATCCATTAGCAAATAGTTTCAAAGTTGTCTCTGACCTATTGTCCCATAGAAGCCACGAGGACCACAAGAACCAACACCATATTTCTCCAACGAAGATGTACACGACTCCTAAGAGACATATTTCATTGAGTGCTCTATTGAACACAATTGATAATCATAGACAGCACATAAATTAATAATGGAAATAGCTTCTCTTACAAGTAACTTCTCATGTCCTATAAATCCAAGATAATTTGCTGAAGCAAAATTCACAACTTCTTTTCCATTAATTATTGTATGTGGCCCAGCAGCACTGCATAAAAAGCAACCATAAGCCAGGATGCCTTGAAAATACGAATAAATCATCAATGAATAACTCTCAATCTTAGAAGACCATGGTTACTTGTGTTTATACAGGAAATCATAAAAAACTAAATGTTTTACACAAAATAATAATAACAATTAATCAAGACATATAAGGAAATAGCAATGACTTTGATGGAAGCAGATGTATATATACTTCAGGAAAAGTATGCCTTATCATTAAAGAAACTCGACTTATGTAGAGAAAAAAAAACATGAAACTAATAAGTGGAAGATACACGGTACCGCTTAATAAAAGAATTAGGATGAAAAAACAGAACTTATAAGCAGAAGCATAAATTTGCTACAGTCAAACATAAGCTACTAAGTAAAGAGCATTTATTTTTACCTTTCCAATACAGGGGGTTCACATTTCATCTCTTCTGTCATAGGAGGTATAAGGGATTCGGGAACCCACTCATCACATAACTCATCTATTTCCTATAGATATCATGAAAACTTTCAAGCAATGTTAGGTTCAGCATTGTGTACATCAGAATGGGTTGCAGATAAACTACAGTGAAAAAGATAGAAAACAATTAAAAGCACCAAAAACAAATTAAACCTTAGAAATAGTAGAAAGTTAAAATCTGACAAATAACCAACAAAATTTTTAAACGCATAAGTTAAAAAGATGAGAAACTTCATAACAACCTAATGATACTGACTACATAACAATACTTGATAAACATTTTACATTACAGCAAGACTTGGAACATATTTCCAATCCCAAATAAGGAAATTGTTCAAAAAGCTGATCCAACTACTTCCCAGCTTCCACTACCATAATATTCATCTAGAATCATAAATATTGAAACCTTAACAACCAAAATCGAAAGAACGAACCTAAAAGCTTATTCTTTACCAGAATTGTCAATGAAACCACAAGTACATTAGAACTGTCACACAAACCTTCTTCGTTAAAGGCCGCTTAGGAGGCTTGTAACTTTTCTGGGAAAGCAGGAAAAGGATGACCACCAAAAGAAGAACTTCCACAAACAAATGACCTACAAGAAAAGTTCCAAAATAACTTTTAAGTCAATGAATCAATATTTTCATCCACAAAACTAACGAGCTATCATCAATCGACCACACTAGATTTGAAGAAACTACCGCCAATATGCACTCCAAACACAACAGCACGGGCAGAGGGAGCATCCAAAGCCAAGGTCACCCAGTTCAATGTTGAATTAAACAAGTTCAAACCAAACGATGCCATTTCAAACAAAAAGAGTATCACAATTGGGCAAGAAAAAAAGAAGCTTCAAAAGTCGCTCAAAACACAAAAGCGCGCATTCTCTCAGCTCTCTCAAGCAATGAACTATTCAGCTCGCTCGGTCGCTCGCTCGCACACCTTGCTCCTGCATGAATCTAATTAGATCCATTTGAGAAACCAAAGAAAATCTACTACTTAAACAAATCCCAAAAAATTCAAATCCTTGGCAAGCTCTTGTTCGTTTGATTCGAAAAGATAACAATCAAATTCAGTAAATTTAACAAGCTGCTATAAGATCATCCACAAGCAACACCAAATCGAGTGAACAACATTCATTTCGAGAGGGGAAGCGATAAGAACCTGTCACGGAAGAAGCGATTGAAGCGAAGCCTACGTGAGTTGATTACAAACCTGCTCTGAGATTCAGAGTTTTTTTTTTTTTTTTTAATTTTGTTATTTGCTGTGCGTTTAGTAAATTCTTCTGGGCTGATTTACTTGAATAGTCGTT
>JANLJB010000201.1:0-12403 GCA_026212285.1 Bursera cuneata
TATTAAATTAAGAAAAGATATCAACCACATTGTTTATTAGTGAAATTAATTAAGGATGTAAGTATAAAATTTTTCTCGACTGGGATAGACAAAGTATTTATGTAGTTTTAAGAATCTTGATAATTATATATAATTAATGTTTTTATATAATTTCTTTTATATTAGTTGTGAATGGTAAGTTTTCATATAAGTATCAATTAATTTCACATAATAATTTCTAAAATATTTCGTATCTTTAACTATAATTATAAGAGTGATGCTATGGATATAAATTTTATATTCCAAGTGTGATATAACATCATGTAAATGGTTAGATGGACTTATCAGTGTTTATTATTTTAATTTTCATATATTCATGTTACCACTTACATGATGCCACATTAATTGGGATACAAACTTTATATCTATAGTATTACACTAATTATAATTATATATGTAAGGCATAAGTCCAAAATATACAAATTAAATTATATTCCATATATAATTTTTTTCACCAAATCTAGTCTAGATTACAAGGAAATTTATGAGAAAGCTTAGTATTATTAGATATATTGATTATTTTTTTCTAAAATTATTAGTATTATTCTCTATATATATTTTTTTCAAAATATTGGCTGTGTTACAACCCAGCCAAGCCTCCGCCCCTGTTAATTGATAAGCTACTGTGCAATCATTTTTCAAATTTATCCAAATTCATTCAAGTTAAAATCTATTTGTATAAGTGAAAGAGGACCAACTAATCTACTTGTAAGAACTACAAGAGCCTTGTAAGCTCTAATCTTTACAGAAATATATGTTAGAATCTTACATCTAAATTAAAAGGATCTACAACGTTAAATACCACATTTAGACCCAAAACTATACATAGGTTTAGTGTTCTATTCGTTTGTTTTTGTCAATTCAAATAATATTGGACTTTGAATGTGGCGACCTGGAACCCCTCATACAGGAATCTCGTAGGGCAACTTTGTAAATGAGTTAAAATAAAAATGAAAATCATGCAGAAATCCATGTTATACATTACATAAAATATAAATGTTGATACAACTATTCATAAATCTTTTACATAATGTTTGAAAATACATGCATAATGCATGTAATGGATCCATTCTACTTCCCAGAAATCTCTAAGTGAGTTCCAGAATATCCTCGTTCTATGTCTGATCCTAACCTCTGGTACTTGTGGAAGAAGAAGGGGTGAGCAAATACAACCCAGTAGGAAATCTCAACATACGCAAACTATAACATTTCAATCAGAAGCATAAAATGGGGAAAAATAAATAGTCACACAAGATCCCACATTTATTCACCTCCCGCATGATTCAAGAAACTTCCTTCAATAACAGTCTATTCTCACCCGTGGATCCCACTCACACAGTTGGACTATCCAAGGATATCTCGAGTATCCATTAGGATTCCTGCACACCAAGCAAAACAATCCAGATACTACTCGGGTCATACTCATAAGCTAGACTACCCGTATACTAATTAGATCCCTGCACACCAAGCAAGACTATCCACCGACCACTTGAATCCTACACACTAGCTAGGCCATCCGGGGTCATCACCGCACTCCATGGATTCCTGCATACCAAGCAAGGTCAATCTAAGGTTCGCTCCATCATTCCACATCTTAGATTCACCTCCCACATACGCTCATGGTTACGCGCAGTCTCGATCTAGAATGATAAATGCTCTAAGACCATTATGTGGATGCAATTACATGTCCGACTACTCATGGGCACCCAACAACCAAGAACCATGCTCAATCCATGCTGAAACCCACGAATATCACGTGACCCAAAACCCTCCCATGCGTAATAGCCTCATATTTCTACTTTCCTAGTTTCAAAGTACGATAAATCTCTACAAATTCCTCATTAAATCCATATTCAGGTTCGATCTAACAATCACAAGTGAAAATGGGCTAAATTCCATAAAATCTTAACCCACATTCATGCAATAAACCAATTAAAATGGATTAGAGATGAGTAAAAGAGGATTCCCTACCTCAGATTATCGATTCATGGAAGACTCAGAGCTTTCTCTCTTCTCTTTTCTTTCTTCCTTCTCGTGCCTTGTCTCATAAAAATGAGGAAGGGGGCTGGTTTTATTGAAAAATTAGGGATTTGGGACGCATTGGGTATTTTTGAAATCTTTAATTCCATGAAATCTCGTTTCAGCACTGCGGCATAGAGCATTTTGCGCCTCAGCGAGAAACGGTGCCTTAACATAGAACCAGTTTCACGCCTCGGCGCGAAATGGTACCTCGGCATAAAACCAGTTTCATGCCCGGCATGAACCCTCTGTCCGATAGAAAAATGTTCTGAATCTAGAAATTCATAAACATAAAAGTTGTAGATCTTTCTCTTAACTTTCCAACGCTACCTGAATCACCTTATTGCGATATTGGACAAAAAAGTTATGCCCAAAATACTAAGAGGTGTTCCTGCAGAAAAATTTACACAACTTTTTGAATTGTTTTCTCATTTTCTTCGCATCTTGCCTTCTCTATTGCTTGATTGTTTTTCACTCATAATTCCAACTTACAGATTTTATATTGACATATCAAATGGCCAAAATTTGAATATTCACAAAAAGTTTTACTGTTACAAATTTTTCGAGTTACCACATTGAATCTAAATTTAATTTAAGTTAGTTTATGAGTGGATACTGTATATCTAGCAAAGCTATATACTAAATAAGAGTAACACTATACATAAAATCAAATTATATAATCTAACTCATACAACCTTACATGACATAAATTCATTGGACTAGTAAAAATGAAAAATAAATGAAAGAAATTTTATTAAATTATGTGGTAATCATCTATCCACTGATTTTTTGTTACATCAGATTGTATGAATTAAATTATATGACTTGATTGTGTAGAATTATTGACCAAATAAATATGTCTCTAGCACCACTTACACTTAGGACTAGTCGATATCAAATTTGATATCTTACATTCAATAAACTATATTTTGTGTAACTTTTTTAGGGGTTAATATCACTAACAATCCTTATAGTTAGACTTCTTGAAACTTGGAAAGCAACCATACCATTTTGATTGAAAAAAAAAAAGCCCTCTAAAGCTACACAAAATACTCAATTATCAGATTTGTCAGTGAACAGACTAACAAAAATTTGAAAAAAACATTGTTACCTTTTTTATTATATAAATAATACATAAACCAATTTAAAAGAAAACCTTAATCCTAAATTAACATAAACCCTTATTCCTCATCCAATTAGANGTCCTAATTCCCAAAGTAACCTAGAAGAATGAAGCCCCCAAATTTCAATTTCTAGCTCCATTGTGACCGAAGTACCAACCTCTCATCATTGCTGATGGGTCGACATATGGTTGTGTGGTGGTTTACTTCTGGGTGGAATAATAGCCGGTGAGGCAACACCATGGTTGTACTTTGGTAGCGTTTTATGTTGTTGGGTTGTTATTATTATTTTGGAATAGGGTATTGTTTTGGTACTATTGCTAGGTTGTATTCAACTGTTGGGGTCTTTCTGGAAGTTNCTCAAGCTTTTGAGTTGTTTACCGCAAATCTATTTTAATTGTTTAGTTTAGAGAATTTGATTTGTAATAGTAGGTGTTTTGTATAAAATCCCTGTTTTATTCTCCTTCATTAATCAGTTCACTAACTGAAATTATCAGTTGATCGTTTTTGTGTAAAATTACGTTTTTTTTTTTTTTTCTTTAAAGAAATTCTCAAAATATCATATAAGTGTCCATAAACCAAACCTTAAGGATAGCTTTTGATTACTGCTTTATATTGATATTACATTTTAGAAAAATTATTATTCCTCATAAAAATAATGATTTTGATAGATGTAACGCCTATTTGTTAAATTTTTGCTATACATACATATATACATACATTGAAAAGTTTTAACTTTGGTAACGAATGTGGATAAATTAAAAACAATTTACAAATAGCCAAAGATTACTACAGACTTTATTATTTATTGATTCTGATAATATATAATACGAAATTGTCACACAGACTACACGGTAATAGTTCTTGGTTAATTTATGATCACTTTTTGGTGCAAGTCTTTAAGCATGAATCCACACAGCCTTCAACTTTCTCTTCAGCTGTTCAAAATAAAAGGAAGTTATGAGTACCTATGAGTTCCTTTATCAAGTGTTTTATGAATTTGTTATGTGTGAGAGAGAGACCGAGACTAAGTACTTACCAGGTTTGTCTTTGGTGCTAATGTTGGTGCACAAGGAGGTAGCACAGCCAAGCTTGCAGAAATATTGACTCTCTGAGGAGTTTTGGAAGAAACAGCGTTTTATGCACCTGGCTGCGCATGGAAAAATAGATTTGTGAAGTCTTTCAACACAATCTACGAAGCAAGAATAGTAGCAGTCCCTGTAATTGGCTGAAGACTGCCCAACAAGCAGCCCCAACACCAGAAAAGCCATCATAAGCGACTGAACTCTACTTTTCTCCATTTTCATTTCTCTTGTGTATGCAAGAGGATATTGATGTGACAAGCTAATTGGTAGGTTTATACTTTCTGTAAAGTGGACATTGAATTAAGTGGGGAAGATTTGTTAAGGCAGATTACTTGTATAATGCAATCAAATCGAGAGAATTTAATTGGGAATACTAAAAAAAGAAAAGATATATATTGACCACCGTATTTATTAGTGAAATTAATTACTAAGCTACTGAGCTCTCATTGTTCAAAGTCATTCATTTGTTCTATTGCCCGGGATGACCTGTAAAACAATAAAAGAGTGGACCATCTAATTAATGCTTACTCAAAAAATTGGAAAAAATTAATTTTCAACCTAGTTAAGTCAGGCAGGGATGTGTAACTGATCTTGTAACCTATAGATAAATGACCAATTGACATTTGGAGGCTTCTATTTGTTAGAGACGTTACATTGCTGATGTATTAATTAGATGCATTTAATTATATCATAAATTCAACGAAATAAACAAAATGGTGTTTAGCTAGATTTAAAGAGATTCAAAGTAATTTTAATATCTAAGAGGTTTCGAAACTGATCACACTCTGTCTTGTTTTTCTTTCTAAACCATAGTTCTCTTCTTTAAATGGAGAACGCTACAGAGTCATGGTAACCATCGACACCTTCACTTCTATATATAGAAATAGAAATAGAAACAAATAGATTATAGTNCAAAATTATTTTATTCCCTCTTTCTGTGATGATATATTGAAAATTTGTTCCGGGTGAAATTTTTGGATTTGAATCTTGCTAGTGTACATGCAAGGAGGCTTGTGCTTGTGTTTGGCAATGAGAAATTGATCCAGCTACAACGAGTTAAAGAGAATTTAATAATTTGGTTGGCTTAGCTTGGTACTGGTGGATGGTTTGACTTGCTGTTATCTGTTTGTTAATGAATTTTCAACAATATTTATCCAATTTTTGTACCTTAAATAATGTTTCATTTGCATATATACATGATAATTCATAATGAATTAAGATATATTTATTTTACTATTTACATAATGTCACATCAGTGGGGATACAAAATTAGGATACACACTTTATGGCCACATGTAATAACTAAATTTTTAGAAATCAAATTTGGATAACTATGATTTCTACAACCTAGANTGATGATATAAATGAATCTTAGAGATCTAATTAAGCATGTGAATTTGTTTTTCTTTGACATTGTGCAATCCATAACTTAATTAAAAAATTTCATTACATTACAAAAGCAAAACAAATTCATATTTTCAACCTCACATGATACAAAGGACAAGATTTAGACAAACATCGTAAATTAGTTGATTAATTTTAATAGAGTTAAGGGCGCACAAGCAATGTCTTTGCGCACGTATGTGATTCGCCAAGCTGGGGTAAACAAAGCCGTTTGGCCCTATCAGATTAAAATTACACGCCATTGAGGTTTAGGTTAACTAACGTTTAGATTGGATGTTTCCAAAACTAAACTTTGATCTCTATATAACATTAAAACTCTTGAAATTAATTAATTATCTAACTGAGTTAGCCTAAACTTCAAAGTTATCTATGTCAATTCCCAATTATGATCTGAGACAAATTTTAAACTCCCATTGTATTCCTTTACACGATCAAAATGAATTGAACTGTTTTTTTCTCAGTTTTCTTAATTTCCTTTTCTATGCAAGGGAAGATATATATAAAATGTAGTTGCGGATAAAAGATCAAGAGGTTATTCGATTTCAGAAAATGAAAGAAGATTTATATTTGATATTGACTGAAGAATCAGAGATAAAAATTAAGAAACCATCTTAGTTTTCTCCCAATAAATATATAAGGATTTTTGAAATATTGTCGCAGTAACAGAGGACCTGAATCCTCTCTTATGATTAAGATTTTACCTAATTAGCTAATTTATATTTATAATCAATTATATTTGATAGTTAATAAAAAGTATTATAATAAAAGAATGTGTCTTTACTATATTTAAGAGAAGATTGTAACTCATGTATATTATATAAAAATAGAGAAAGTCTATAAATTATTTTGCTTTGGGAGATGAGCGGTAATATGTGTTTAAACATTTGTTTTTAATTGTAAAATGCATATAAAAAGTATTATATATACATTAATTTTTAAGGTTATTCAGATGTTAAAAAAATTATAGAATTGCATATATATATATANATTTATCATTCGAAAATATTATATATAGTTCAATTATTGGTTTACTTTTGTGTTTTGATATTGTGATTTTGACTTCTTGAATATGAATTTCGTAATATCCTAATATTGAATAACATTATGGTAGGAAATAATAATATACATATAATCAACTTATAGAACCATTGTTTCATATAATTCGATGTAGCATAATATTATTAGATGTCTTATTATTATTGTAATCTTTTTCATTTATTGTGTATTTTTATCATCTAATAAAAATTATGTCACATCTAGTTTTATTATGNATAATTATGTAGTTAAATATTTGTGTAATTAGTATTATTTGGAATGCGAATCATTACTAGCTATATTCATATATGGTTATAAACTTTTTTTATATGAAATCTTTAAGCGTATGTTTGGCTCATCGCAGAGTATAGTATTAAAGCTGGGAATTATAACTCTGCACATTTTTTTTTTTTTTACAATTTACAAAACGATCTAAACATTTAAAACTAAATACTTTCTGTCATTTAATTAATTTCTTAATAATTTAAATCAACTTAATGATAATATTTAAATTTATTATCATATACAATTCTTCGAGGTAGCATATTATACCAAACACAGTATTATATTATACTAATCCAAACCTGTTCTATCATATTCAATTCAATTTAATATAATCCTAAAAGTTTATTAGTTTATCAAAGTCACTCTAGAAGTTTTCATAAGTTCAGAGGAGAGATCACTAACTCCTCCAACGGAAAGGCACTCAATGAAAGCTGAAACTCAAACCCCAACTGAAATTTTTATGCGATTGCAACCCATTTGAAAATTTCTTGGACTTTATTAAGATAGCAAATGTCAAAAACTAAACATTAAGTCTTCTACAATGATGTTTAATTCTTGGCGCATGTCTTCGAGCAGTAACCCACGCAGGCTTTTAGTTTCTCTACATCACCTGACAAACAGAAACAAAAGCAATAAATTTGTGAGTTCATGATGTGTATTTATGATAGTATGAGAGTAGATAGTGTGCACAATACAAAGAGGGGAAGACTGAGATCCAGTTACCGGGGTTGTTCTCTTTGGTGCTGAGGTTGCCACACAAGGAGGGAACACAACCAAGCTTGCAGAAGTATTGGGTGTTTTTGATGTTGAGAGTGTCTAAAGAAATTGGAGAGTTGCAGGTTTTTAGACAATCTACGGTACATTCTTTCAGATCCTCGCCATGATCTAGACATTTATCATGACATTCCTTGTAGCACGTGTCCATGGAAAAGGCTATAGAGTGGCCAACAAGGAGCCCCAACCATAAAGAAACAATAAAAAAGAATTGAACTGTAATTTTCTCCATTGTCTTTCTTCTTCTTCTATGCAAGAGACAGATATGACAAGCAAAGTTGAATGGCAACTAAAATGCCTAGCTAGAAAGACGTTTATATAGGGATTTCCTGATAGGTTTCTTGTCTCTAGAGTAAGTTCTGTGCATCAAAGAAAACACTTATTACGTGGAAAGGATTTTGCTGCAGATCATAAAAGTATCCCTTTAGAGTTAATTGGATTTGAAAAATTAAGAACATATTTACTGTGATGGATTTAACTTTAAGTGGATAGATTTTGTTGCAGACAAAATAATCCTTTTTAAAGTTAATTGGATTTGAAAATGAAGAAGACATCTATTGTTTCTCCACCGAAGAATGACCAATTCATGATGGGAGCTTAATTTTATAGAATAATTTTACATTTACATATTATTTTTACAACAAACTTCTTATTTGGCAAAATTTTATTGGACTTTTCATGTAATTAATTTTTCCTATTTATGTTTTTTTTTTAATCCTTCAATGAAAATTTGACAACTCTAATTGTTAGGAATTGGTTAAAAAAGACTAACGTGAAATAATCTGACCAAATTATTATGCTGATTGGGTGAATCATTCCACTACAGAATAACATATAATAATGGGTGAATGAAAAAACGGAAGAAAAGAAGACATCTCAATAATCCTATCTAACGAAATGATCGATGACACATGATCATGGGTGGATAAAAAAAACTTAAAAAATAATGAAAATGAGACCACATTTAACACATGACTTAATCAAAGTGGTTAGACATACCAATTCAGTATTGTGAGGTGGTAGTGTCTATTTCACATAAGTATTTTTATAGTTGTAAATATAATAATTACTTAATTTTATATTTGATTAAATAGAAAATGTACTATTCGGTTGTTTTTTCTTTTTTAAAAAAATAGAATACATATGAGATTAAGAAGTAAATGATTGATTTAACTATAATAGGATCAATAAACAAATCTCAAACAATAAATCACTGTATTTATAAATGAAATTGATTGGTATTGTGCTGTCATACATCAAATTCAACCATATATTAATCACAAAATTAAACCTGCCCAAAAGATTAAGTATCTGTCACATTAAAACAAATTATGTACTTGTTAATTGATTATAATAGTTGATAATATCATTCAAAACAAGGTATCCAAGTTAAGGTTTTATATATTTTTAAGTAAAAATAAGTACTAAACCTTTCTTGGTTATAATTTTTTCTACATTAATTACTAACAAAGTGCTATAACTTAGAAAGTGTTACCCAAGTATAGGTAGTCTTAATTATAGTCCTCGGTGAGTCCAAGTATATCGTATCCACAGAGAGATTATTATCAAGATTAAAGGTCTTTATTCGTTTGTCCAAAATCCAAGAGCAAAGGAAAGGTATACAAAGTATTGGTTGATTTTAGAGATGAAGTTACCGAACAAAATTAATTCAAGTAAAAGACACTAAGGCATCAGAGATCCACATTCATTTAAATTATAGATAATATTCTTGATCCTTTTTTATAACTCAATTGAAATTAACTAAAGAGTAAAATCAAACGGAAGATGAAAACGTTTTAGTTCAAGAAAACATGAAATAAAAGAATTACCTTTTAACGGATTGACGACAATATTTCGAGAAACATGTACTTGATTTGTAAAAGAAATTTTCAAGCATTCAATGTGTCAATAAGTCTACAATGAATCAAGGCTTTTAACAAAACAAAACAACTCTAAAATTTTTTATTCAAATAGATTGAAAGGAAAAACATTGAAGAACAAAAATCAGATTAAGAACAAAATTACAACAAAATGAGTGTTTCACTTCTAGCCTTAGCTAAGAGTTTAGAAAAACATATTACAACTATAAAATATACAACAAATGAAACTAAAACTCTAGAAACGAATTGTACATTTGCAATGAACCAATAGTCTCCTTTTATAGGCAAATGGGAGAGGACATTCAAGGAATTTCTATAAAAATTCATTTATTATCACTCAACCACTCTTATCACTTGTAACCATTTTTGGAACAACTTGCACTCCGAATTTATCAAAGTGTCCAACATAAAAGATGTAGATAATTGAATTATCTTTCCATAGCCACTTGAATGGTGTCATTTGGATATGTAGTTATGGAGAAATAACCAAAATACAACAGCTATATCAATTCTCATACACCAACCACTCTATCAACTTGTAAGGCATTTTGAAGTTTTTTAACCATCAAATTTGATTAATTGCAAAGAGAAAACTTGTAGATTATTGAAGAAGCTCTCCAAAGCCGCAAGAATCAAGTCATTTGGAGTTATATTCACTGGATATGGCCCAAATACAGAAGCTTATTGCAAATGACATCCACCAACCAGTCCATCAACTTGCAAGGTATTTTGGAGTATTTTAACCATCGAATTTGACAAATTGGTAGCGAGACACGTTGTAGATAATTGAAGTATTTGTCCAAAACATCTATAAGTATAGTAATTGGATATGTATTTTGTGAGATACGATCTAAATACTAAAGGTATGTCAAGTTGGATCTTCTGGAATATGGTCTATTACTATTGCCACCACTTTTGGCCCATTTAGAGTTGGATTTGGCTTTGTGTTTTTCTTCAAATATGTGAGTAATTGGGCCACAAATCTGTAGAAAAAAGAATTACATTAATTGGACCTCTAGATTAAAAGTTNATGCATATTTTACCAAACATACGTCAAAATAACCGTTAATCCGAATTAATGAAAATTTTAAATACAATAAAATTTATCCAATTAATGACACTTAAAAGTGTAAAAATGATGATTTAAACTCTTAATAAATATACAATTTTAAGTACTCAACACAAAGTAGTAATAGGATTTCTATTAAATGGCACCCATCATTTAGTACTTCATAATTAATATTTTTTATTACTCTCTTCAATATGACAACACTTCACAGAGACTTTCAGGCCTACAAATTTCAACCATTGTTTTAAATGGGCTTGCTCATGGAACTAACCTCTTTCCGTTAACCCGAGAAAAAAAGATAAGGATAGATCTATAAGAAATCTCATTCAATTTGATATTCGATATCATAGATTAAAANAAAAAAATAGGACACCAAAAGAATTGATTGTCGAGCCATATGAGGCGGGAAACTCTGAAGTACGTTTCTAAGGAAAGGAACGAATTCGCCTATTCCGACTAGGGAGAACAGGCCATTCGCCCAGGAAATTCTGAAATTTCAAAGGCTTGGTTCAATCAAGCTGCTGAGTATTGGAAACAAACTATTACGCTTACTCCTAATAATTATATTGAAACGCAGAATTAGTTGAAGATCATGGATCGTTTCGAATAAGAACTTTATTTCTTTAGAATATATATGTGTGTGTGTGTGTGTGTGTGTGTGTGTTTTCTTTTGTTATAATTTACAATTAATTGTTTGTTGACCCCAGATAAATAGAAATAACAAGGATCATTTCCCTAGGAAGAACCAAGAAAAGAGTTTCATTATATCATTTCTAAGCTCGAAGTAAAAAAAAAAAAGTTGACGTGAATGAGAAGTAAATATTAGCCAAGGATATGAAGATTTAAGTTCATCTACGAGTTTTGTGTTGGTAAATGTATGCTTGTGGTTGTGAAGNACTCCATGTTTACTAAAATCACTAGTTCAAGAGTTATAGTATTTGCATTGAGGTCTGTCGATTAATTTGATGATTCTTTCTTTTTTTTAAAAATGAAAATACTTAAGAGTAATTCTCTACTTATAAGGTTGAGATATAAAGTTTGGAGTCCAATAATGTGGTAGTGTTATATCATCTATTACATCATTTATTTTAGTAAATTTTTTAATTTTTTTTATGCTTATCATCTTTATATGATTTTTTTCATCCATGATTTTCACATTCAATTAATGATTTTAATTTTATCATATTATAAAATTAAACATTAATTAAGATAGTTGATGTGAAGATGACAAAATTTTATCATGTCACTTATAAGTTGGATACAAATTTTATATTCTAACTTTATAAGTATAATATTACTCTATTTTTAATATTGTTGCTAGCGTACAACCACCAAGTCTGGTGGATGAGATAAGAGTCCGGCACTAATGGGCTGTGTCCTGCCCTGTGCTATACTTCGGTCCAGTCTGTACTTCAACCCAAACACGAAAAGTCTAACATTATATTTATAANTAAAAAAATGTTACTATTTGCACCCCACTAGCTAAATTGATAAATCCTAATTTAATCCCTAATTTATAATTCACCTAAATTGATATCAGTTAAAGATCTTTAACATATAAAACAACAAACATGATAAGATTGAAACCTATTACAATTGTCAAAATTTGAATTTCTTTCTCGATTTTTATGCACACAAGTTTAACATCAAATTCAAATATTAAAGTTCAAATCTTTTATAACAACAATAGTA
>JANLJB010000201.1:12898-26788 GCA_026212285.1 Bursera cuneata
CTCGATTTTTATGCACACAAGTTTAACATCAAATTCAAATATTAAAGTTCAAATCTTTTATAACAACAATAGTAGATTAGTTTGACTAAAAAGATAAAAGAAGTGAAGTAGAAAAAAAAAAAAAAAAGAAGCAAAGTGTTTATAAGACAAATTAACTAAAACAGATGAATAATTTTTACTTATTTTTTTCTTATCATGGTTAAGGTTCATAAATTTGGTGGGTTCTTTATATATGAAATTAAAGATAAAGGATTATTTGAAAGTAAAGCATCAAGAAAAGTGTTGGAGATGATTATTTTATTTTTCTTTAAATAAAATAATAAATTCAGAAATATTATTTAATTTTAAAGATGTTAAAGATGTTGGTTCACTTTTNATTTTTGGTTCCTATTATTCCATTATTTTAAAATTTGCCAATTTTTATTATTTTATTATTTAGATGTCTTTTTAGCTTGAAATATCTCTAATACTTGTTTCAAGTTCACCCCTTCTTGAAAAAGGAAATTATCTAGCAAGGGAGCCACCCGAGGAAGTGGACACATAGCTGCAACTAATTCATGATAGAGATTTGACCCTTATCTAGTACTGTGTGCCTTATCCTATTAGGATTATTCCATATTGATGAAGGTATAAAAAGCTAGTGGATGAATGAGGACAGCCTATTGATGATTTTATTATTCATCACAATTCACAAGGCCGGTGTTCTTATTAGTTTTCCGATTTTCTTCCCCCGGTTTGTCTTCTTTTTTCTCCGGCAACTCTCTTCTGCAGCTTGTCAAAACTCACANAGAATATGTATTATAGCTTATTTCTTAATTTATTTCAAAGTTGGGATATAAAATATGGTTTATTATGTTTCCTCGAAATTAAAGCTGAGAATCAACAGAGGATCTCCATTTCAAGGAAGTTATATCTTCAAAATCTCTCCCAAGCACACCCTAATTACTTGTAAGATTCTATGACAGCCCAAACACCGTAAACAACACAAATGACCTGAAAGTTTGAAAATCCAGCTTTCTTGCACAAGGCCTCGTATTCTTTTGCTGTGCGCTCTTTGCCCAAAGGCACGACTGCCATAAAGTTGTCAAGCTGAGAAACATGCTTGGAAGCCTTGCTTGAGTCAACTTTTTCTGGAAACACGGTAGTTATAAGGATCAGCTTGCCTTTGGTTGGTAGTGCTTCATAGCAATTTTTGAGAAGTTTTATGCAGTTCTGATCATCCCAATTGTGACATACATCCTGGAAAGAGGAGAAAAAGAATTTTTTTTTTTTTTTTAGCAAAAAAGTGTATCTTTCACTGATCTCATGAAATATTGATACAAATTCTATGGAATTAGATTTCTTAACCAACCTTTAACATAATTGCCTCTGCCGTCGGGACGCCTGAAAACATATCTCCACCAACATGTTCAATACCTGTGAAATGTTTTCGTTTGCTTTAAAATTGTAAAGAATTCCCCATCAAATGAAAAACCAACTTGTTTAAATATCGATCAGTGGTGTGTGCTGCACACATCATCAAAGATTAAACTGCAAAGTTGAATGATTAACAACAGTACCAGGATAAGATGGTGCGCTTTGTATCGCATGAGGTAAATCATAATTGACGCCCTTAATGGAAGGGTACTTGGAGATGACCATGTTGAGGCATTGGCCCGTTCCGCCACCAACATCAACCACTGATGCAAGTCCCTTGTATCCTCTGTATATGTCCAGAATCCCATTCATGACTATCTGCGACAGACCAGCCATTGCTCGATGGAAAATATTGTTGAAATTTGGATCATTGCTCATGTACTGGTAGACTGATATTCCATGAACTTTCTCGAACAAGTCACCACCTTCAAGAATGTAATCTTTCATTCGCAACCTATACAACTCAACACAAAAGAATTAATACATATGCAACAAGCTACAATAAGTTTTGATCTGATCAATAAATTATGATATACCAAGCTTGCAGCATGGCTGGGTGGCTGGAAAAAGCCGATAAGTGCAACAAGCTCGCTCCATCACTACGTTGGACAAAAAATTTAGAGGCGGTTGTGAGACCGTAAAGTTTCTCAATGCTACCATCTTCGAGAGTGCGCAAAGAGCAAGAAAGGAGTGAATAGCTAGAAAGGAAGCGCATCAAGCGATCAAGCCTAGAAGCTGCATCTGGGTTCTGCGTCGGAAGCTGAGAGGCAACCTCGGAGGCTGAAATGTGAGCACCAGGGCCTGCTTTGGCAATTATAGAAAATAGATCCATCTCGATGGCTGCATTAAGGAACATGGGGTAGCCCATAGAGAAGCCGCTTACTATGGCGTCGAGGCATGCTTCGTACTCTTCGTTAGTCGAAGATAGAACTTGGTCATCTACAGAACTCATGTTCTCTTTTATGCTTAATTATTTCTTTTCAGGAGAGCCTTGTTTTGCTTTCCCATATGGCTATGCATGTATATATATATTGGCGGAACCATGCCGGAGGTCGCCATGCCCGCTCCAACTCAGGAAAATATTCTTAAACAGGCTTTGTAGTTCCAATAATGTCTTGGTTTAATATTATTAAATTATCTTATTTTAATCTATTCAAAACTTCTTTGGTTAAATAAACATTTATACTCTCCTACCTTCCTTTTTTTTAATTATAATATTAACTAGTTTACTTTCTTTTTTATTTAAATATTAATTTATCTTTACTTTTTTATTATTAATTTATCTAATTTAAATATAATTTATCATTCTTTTTTGTTTATGAAATATTTAGATGCCGTAATCCTTTTACCAATGAAATTACTTTTGTTTTCCTAACAATATCCAAAAGTCATTCTTTCTTTATTCTAAATAAAGTCAATCTTTGAAATGGTTCACAAATAAAGTTCAAACGGGTTGAGAAAGAGGTCATTTCGAGAAGAGAAGGAGTCTTAGAGAGAGAAAACATCTTTTGGTAAGTGATTCTAACACGTCTAAATTGCTTGAATCATTGTAACACATGTGAATTGGGTTTGAAATGCTTGTTCGAATCTTTGAATTTTTCAAGTGGTAAGAAGACAATTGCATGTAACACATGTTTAGCTTTGATGGTTAGCAGGGATGGCGTCAGGATAGTTGGAGGGGCCCGTAGTGGGAAAAGAAAATCAATTAAGGAGGTAAGAAAAGAACAATTAAAGGGGGATCATTAAGACAAAGATAAATTTAAGGACTAAATAGATAAAAAAAAATTTTGGAGCGTTGAGGGGATGTGTATGTCATGGTCTTTTTAATGAAAAAATGAATGGAAAAATTATAATAACCCCCCAATTAAATTTCAAGAAAACACTTAACTTCATATTTTTACTAAACAACACTTACCCTCTAAAAACTCCTAAAAAACTAACACTTACCCCCCAAATATTTGGGGGGTAAGTATTAGTTTTGAGAAAACAGTGTTCATTTTTTGAGGGATAAGTGTTAGTTTAATAAAAGTGTGGGGTTAAGTGTTTTCTTGTAATCTAATTGGGAGGTCAGAGTAAATTCCCCAAAAATGAAGGTATTTTAGGGTTGCTTATTGCTCGATATGGATTTTCAAACCCAAGTGAAGCCTAAAAGACAGGATCCAATTCAAATGGAAAATAGATCAAAGAGGCCTGATAAATCTAAGTAGCTTCCAGCCCAACAAGGATCTGACCCATATACATTTCGACCAGCATGACTCTAAAGTGCATGAGAAGACTCAGTAGAAGCTTCACATGTTAAGAAATGTGCAGCTCCATAAAATTCCCATATCGCAATCCTTAAAATGAGGGAAAGCGAGGCGTAATAATGTATAATATAGAATGATCTTATGTGGAAGTACCACTTACATATTGATTATCTCAACAAATCATGGTTAATTAATTGGTAGTGGTCAAAGTCATCCGAAAAATAAGCTAACCGTCCACTACCCCATGATTTGAGAATCAAATCACTCTCTCATCACTTCTAAATACCACTTTAAGATCGTCAAATTGTAGTATTAAGATCACCACTATTGGAGTAAGTTCAGAGTTGTCTCTAAAAACACAAAAATTACTCTTGCAAAGGGAGATTTAATTATTAAGAGGCTTTTGTTTTCAAAAACACTGCTCTCCCCTACACGTCGTCAATTACTTGTAACATTCTATGACAGCCCGAACTCCGTGACCAACACAGACTACCTGAAAGTTTAAGAATCCGGCTATCTTGCACAAGGTTTCGAATTCTTTTGCTGTCCTCTCTTTCCCTGAAGGTTGCATAAACATAATGTTGTCAAGTCCAGAAACAAACATAGAGGCCTTGCTTGCCTCGGGTTCTTCTGGCAATATTGCGTTTATGATAATCAGTTTTCCATTCAATGGTAGCGCTTTATAGCAGTTCTTTAAAAGCTTTATGCAATTCTCATCACTCCAATTGTGACAAGTATCCTGCAAAAGGAAGAAAAAGTGAATTTTTGCAGAAAAATTGATTAATCTTATGGGCAGGACCGTAGCCAGAAGTTCAGTCCAAGGACAATTCCAGACCACTATGTAGCTCCATCTATGCCCATGGAGGTGGAATTCTGAACAAACCTTTATCAAAATTGCATCAGCTGTTGGGACACTTGCAAACATATCTCCTCCAACATGTTCAATGCCTGTGCAGAAGTTATATGCATTGCTTTAAAATTTCACAGAATTTCCCAATAAAATGCAAAATCAATTTGTTTGAATGCCTGTGGAATGTGTACAAGGTGATATTTGCAAATATCAAATTATGATTAATACCAGGATAAGATGGTGCGCTTTGTATCACATGAGGCAAATCATAGTTGATGCCCTTAATGGAAGGGTACTTGGAGGTGATCATGTGGAGGCATAAGCCTGTTCCACCACCAACATCAACCAACGATGCAAGTCCCTCGTATCCTCTGTATATATCTAGAATCCCCTTCATGATTAATTGAGACATTCCAGCCATTGCTTGATTGAAGATATTGTTAAAAGTTGGATCATTGCTCATGTACTGGAACTGGGACATTCCATGAGCTCTCTTGAAGATATCACCACCACTTTCAAGAATGAGATCCTTCAAATGCAACCTATACATACAAAACACATGAAATATGCAACAAGATCATGTACTAGTAAACAAAAAGAACTGAAAACTGGACTTGAGAGACGTTTTTCTTTAGGTTTCTTCACTGCATACCAAGCTTGCAGCACTGCTGGGTGGTGGGTGAGAGCTGATAAGTGAGACAAACTCACTTCACCATTAATTTTGAGAATTAGCAATTTAGCGGCAGGTGTGAGACCATAAACATTCTCAACTCTACTATGTTCAAGAATACGCAAAGAGGAAGTAAGAAGTGAGTGGCTAACGAACAAACGCAGCATGCGATCGACCATAGAAGGGGCTTCTGGGTTCTGTGTAGGCAGCTGAGATGCAATCTCAGAGGCTGAAATGTGAGCACCAGGGCCTGCTTTATCTATGATAGAAAATAGATCGAGCTCAATGGCTGCACTAAGGACCATGGGGAAGACAATAGAGTTGCCAAATAGCATGGCATCAAGACATGCCTCATACTCTACACTACTGGAAGTTGCAACTTGATTATCAACAGAATCCATGTCCTCTGTATGCCTAATTATTTCGTTTTTCGAGGTGTGGCTATGATGTCTCTTATTTGAATGTTTGTATATATGAAGCAAGGAGCGGTAGTGTTTCCCTTAGTTGTGGAGGATTTTGTTAAAAATAAGCTTCCTGTATTAAGAAAATGATGAGTAAGTTTCGCCGGCCAAAAAGTATACAAGGGACCAATTAAGCAAGTTAAAGAGTACAAGACAAATTCTCTCATGTTTTCTAATCGACTGACTTCTAATTGAAACTTATGGACAATATAATGATTTAAACAAATAAACAAGGATGTGGATTGTGGGAGTTCAGACATATATATAAGGAGGATCATAAAGGAAGATCATTCAAGAGGTATCTTATTTGGAATCAAAATTAATTTAAAATATAATAATTAAGCTTAATGCTTTGGAGTAAAGCTTTAGAATATCACAAAAAACATCATAACCTGCAGATTGTCAATCAAACATGTTGTCCCATTTGGAGCTTCAACCTGCAGCAGTAGTGAAGATAATACAAATTTGTATCATTGTAATAACAGCTTGAATAAGCACAGCATGCGGTGCTAAAAAAATTTCAACAATTTTCCAAATCAGAGAACAAGAAATTCTTTTCATTTGAAAATGCCATGTCGTTTCCCACAAAAGCACCTATTCTCCTATTTATAAATTGTAAGGGAATCTCAATTAGGAACATGTACTAGGAACAAACAAAATGAAGTATACAATTATCTTTGGAGACAACAGAACATGAACCAACCAGTGAGACACTAACATCATCATTCGATCCCCTATCATAGTCAAATAATCTCTTAAGATTTTATCTTATCACCTTTCCTGCTTTTCCTTCCAATTAGGACACTCAACTTTTATGTGCCCAATCTTGTGAAAGTAATAACATTCCACATTTTTCTTGCTTTGATATTTTGAGCTCCATCTTCCCTTGTCTTTGTTCTTGTTCTCTTACCTTCCTCTACCCACCAAGCCTTCACCTCGTGAGTTGATCCTTAAACTCGAAAACTTTTTCCTTGTAGCATGTTCAAGTAAAGCTGCACTCACTTCATTGTACCCAATGGTTTTCTTTCCATGTAAGAGTATAGTCACCAACTGGTCATACTTGTACGGAAGTGAAACGAAGAGTAAAATGGCTTTCCTTTCATCCTCAATGACCTCGCCCATATCCAACAACTTGGTAACTAATTGATTGAAGTCATTGACATGGTCAGTCATAGACGCACATTGCTTCATCCTAAAACTAAATAATTGTTTTTTGAGGTATAAACGATTCTGAGGGGAAGCATGTTTCAGTAAAGCTTCTGTTACTTCCTTGTACCCACTGGTTGTCTTCCCACAACAGAGTGTATTCACCAAATGGTCAAATTTGTCGTCAGGAAGTGAAACCAAGAGTAAAAAGGCTTTCTTTTCATCCTCAAGGACCTCACCCATATCCAACAATTCAGCAACTAATTTCTGGATGCCATTCACATGATCATCCCTGGATCTACCCTCCTTCATCTTAAAACTAAACAATTGTTTCTTGAGGAATAATCGACTGTGACACGATTTCTTCTTGTACAAGTTCTCCAATTTTGCCATTATGCTTTCTGCTGACTTCTCCTTCACCACATGAGATAAAATCTCTTTTGTCAAACACAAACGGATTGTAGTACAAGCTTGTAGATCATATTCCTCCCAATCATCATCAGACATGCATCTCTGCTGGTTTGCCCTTTAATGCCTTATCCAAGCCTCGTTGGATCAACACATCCATCACTTGAACTAGCCACAATTCAAAGTTAATCTTTCCATCAAATCTCTCCACCTCAGACTCAGCATTTGAAACCCCTACAAAAATCGACATCCTCCCTCACTCCACCTCAGGAACGCGTGCTCTTTTACCAATTCTAACTCTACAACCACAACCAATGAGAAAAAGTTTTCAAACACTTGATATTCATAACAAAGGCAACCAAGAATCCCGAGCAAGAAGCAAAAATCAATCCAATTATAGAAATGTTAAGCAAGAGACTCAGTCAAAACTCAACACTGCAGAATTATCGCCAACTGCTTCAACATCTGCAACAACCTTATCTCTAATAAACTGATTTCCATTTAATCTTTTGCTTCCGCATAACTTGTATCTGATATATATTAACTATTTCAAATATATCCTTATCATTGTAAATTGTAACAACCTCAATTATAAATAAACCAATACACGTACTGGTTTGGCATTGCGGCCAGAACTTATTTTTTTTTACTTCATATCTTATTTCTTTTAAGAAATACTCAAAACAACAATTGTCTTCGACCGAACAGACCCTCTTACCAAAATAAGTGTAATTATTGACACAATAACACTACTGTTATACAAAATGGGCCACGAAACAGTTACAATTTGTTATTGTCTCACTTTCTCTCTCACTATACAGATTCATGACTCTTTTAGCCCATTAGGCTCTGGCAGTCATAAAATTTTGGGGAAAAAAAAGGTAATTTTTACATAACTCCCTTATAATTTATCGAAATTTCATTCTGAAATCCCACAGACCTCTCCTGCTATGCATTAAAGTTATCTTTTTTAATTAAATTTCAGTTGAAATGATTAAAATACCATTAAAATACTAAATTTAATGGAAAAAATCATTAAGATTAATATAAATTCAAGACTACTATCCAATGAAACGCTCTATTTGATAAATTTTTTAACAATTTATTTAATTAATAAAATTTGATTTCTTGAAGTTATATTATTTTATATCATTTTTTCTTATGTTTAGTATTTAAAGGCATTTTAGTCACTTCAAGTAAAATATTAACAAAAAATACTAATTTTAACTAGAAGAAGTTTGTGAGATTTTTGAAACCACGAGATGTCATTTGGGATTTTACTAAACTACATGGGAGGTCTATGAAAATTACCCTACTAAAAAATAAAGACTTGTAATTAGTTTTGTTTTAAAGGGTATCTTTGAATATTAAAAAAGATATAGAATACTATTTTTTTTTCAAATATTATTAATAAGAGTATAAACAACCCACCCTATTATTTATCTGCTTCTGACTCTGAGTAGTGTATTGTGCTTGAAATTTTTTTATTTATTTATTCCAAAATATTGATATATGTAGGATTGATAATAAAATTGATATCTCAGGAATTGAATATTAATTAATACAGATTTTCTTACCAATTATTAATAAAATCTTTCATATCCTTACTAAACTAAATTCCAATGTTCTTTCTCTATTCTTTCTCATTTGCAGTTTCAGCTTCTATGTTTGACTAAATGTGTCTTGGAGGAATACTTTGTTCATTCTTGAAGAAATTATCAGGGTCAACCTTTGCCTTCACCTCCACCAATCTTCGAAAATTGCCCTTGAAATACTTTTTCCCATAAATTTCAGCATCTCTGAAGCTTGTTTGATTGCTTGTAGTAGTACTATTGCCAATGTCAAGATCCCTGTAGTTGAGAAATGCCTCCCTGGGGCCACTGGAGACATAAGAAGCCATTAGTGCATGCAAGTCTCTTAACCTGTTTATGTAACGCTGGCTGACATTAATCCCCTTCTCCTCCCATAACGCAACATATTGAATCTTGAATAAGTTTCCTGCTCTATGAGGAAATGGAGTTTCGGCTTCTGAAATTTCACTCATTCTTCCTCCATAAGGGTTCCATTGCATATACATACTCCCAACATTAATCATCTTCTTCCAGATTTCTTCCACCCCCTCCTTTGGAATCACATTCTTCACATAATCGGATTTGTTTTTAGAGAAATGTTGCACTCGTGTTGGTCTGTCGAGTAATGCGTCAATGGAGGTTCCGTTAGGGAAATCTGCCCAAAACAATGTGGACTCTACCCAACTCATCTCCTGGCAGTACTTTAGAGTCAATTCCAATTCAGGAAAGCTTTGATTTAGCATTGGAATAAGATCATCAGCTTTCCCTAGATAGAAACCGATGAAATCAACCAAGACCATCTTCTCACCCTCTTTGCTTCCATTCACGACTTGGTGCATTGCCCTAACGAAAATGTCTTCAGGTAGCTTGTGTGCAACTTCTTGCCACTTGAGAACAATATCAATTGCACCTTGCTCAAGTGTCTTATTTATTGAGAAAACAGTGACTGTTTCCGGGACCGGAACCAGCTTGATTGTCCACGACAGGATGACTCCGAAGCTTGCTCCACCGCCACCTCGAATGGCCCAAAACAGATCCTCCCCCATTCCCTCTCTGTCCAGAATTTTGCCATTGACATCTACTATTGTCGCATCAATGACATTGTCCACTGCGAGACCATATTTTCTCATCATGTTCCCGTAGCCACCTCCACTAAAGTGGCCACCAACGCCAACGGTAGGGCAGACCCCGGCTGGGAAGCCAAGGAGTTTGCTTGCGTTTGAAATTTTATAGTAAAGTTCACCCAATGTAGCCCCAGCTTGAACCCATGCAGTTTCATTTACAATATCAATATCAATTGATCTCATATTGAACATGTCAAGAATGACAAATGGGACATTTGATGCATAGGAAAGAGCCTCGTAATCATGACCTCCACTTCTGGTTCTGATCTCCAAGCCATAGTACTTGGCACAAACAATAGTTGCTTGGACGTGGGACTCATGGTTGGCTGTTATGATAGCAAGTGGTTTTGGCTTTGCAGGAGGTAAGAATCTACGATTTTTAATATATGCCACCCAAACAGATTGAAATGATGAATTTTTAGGGGTGTAAACGAACTGAGAGATAGGATTTGAGGGCTGAACGTGATTTGGCAAACATTGGAGAAACTTCTCAAGAGCTAGGTCATCTGCAGTTGCGCATGAAACTAAAACCAAAAGTATTATTGCTGTAGAGAGCATAAGAGAGATAAAACTCTTCATAATTGTATGAGAAACAATGCTTCTCCAATGATAATTGTTTCAATTTGTGGACTTCTCAGAAGTATTTATAAAATGAAATAGGAATTTAAAAGGCAAAATTTGCTGGTCCAATAAGCTGCAGAAACTAGAAATGGAAGTTACATGATGAAAGGGAAATTTAGATGGCAAAATTCTTGGTCTAATCAGCTGTTTGCACAAACTAGAAATGGAATATAATCAAGTGAAGAAAGGAAATTCGTTAATTATCATAAATACAGTGTCTTCATGATATGTTCTTTCAAATGCTTTTTCTCAATAAAGGTTTAAGAAATGTACATAACCATTCCATGATTACTTATTTTATTCTTTATTTTAGGTTTTAATTTTACAAGTTCAAATGTAGAAGAAGAGTTTCATGAGGCTTTATAGATGAAACTGTTAATTTTATGAAACCTCAGTAAATGGCATTGATCTATTATCAATGCAATTGTTAACGCCTAGGTCAACAAAGATTGACAGTTCATGCTTATGATAATAATGATCCACTTAATGGAATATTATTAGGGTGAGACGATTTGTATTCCGAAATTTGTCCAAAAGCCGAACTCATTTTTTATCATTTTTTAATTATTAACATACCCTTTATTAAATAAATTACCAAAAAGAATAAACTGAAGTTGTATATGATATTTTAAATTAAATATGTGATCCAAATCAAATGTAGACTATGGAATCAGATTTGTTTATTATGAGAACTGATTCTAATGACTTGATGATAATAAAGTTTAACTTTTCCTTTGCTTATATTTTCTTCCTTTTTGAGAACTCTATAAAATATATGATCAAGTATAATAACTCGAATGAATGCTAGAAAAAATTTCTCCTTCATTCAAGTGTAAAGGTGGATTGTATTACCTTGAAATCTCGTCCAAAAACAGCCACAAAGTTTTTTAGATAAAGTGGAAATATAAAACTTTTAGCATTCCTTATATACTTCACTATTCAATGCTAGATATTGCTATATAGCAAGCCACCCAATATAACGATTATTTTCCAATGAAGAAGCTTGCTTTACCAAGAAAAAAGAAAAAAAAAAAAGGTAAAGAGAAAGGATATACAACTTCTAAATTTAAAAAAAAAAAAAAATACTTAGGATTAATTCTTTAAAAGAACTTTTTGTTTTAATTTTTGAAATTAATTAGGATTGTGCAAAAATATCCATATTAGAGTTTTAGATATAGAAAAAAAATATAAAATAATTTAGTGGAAATAAAAAAAATAAAAATGAGGTTAGCATTGGAATTTAGACCGCAATACAAATGAATTTAATAAAATTGATTATATACTAATGGCTTGCAAATATAGTTTGTGTATTTTTTTTTAATAAGAATTTTTCTAGCTAATAATTAAGTTTCATCAATTTGTTGAAAATTTCCTATTGATGTGGGCAAAATAAACTTTCATTGACCCAATATAATTTAGGAAATACTATAAACAACCGTACACAACCCAAATAACTAACATAATTAAAATTGATAATAAGTAAAAAATAAATCACACCACAAAGAGACACAATATTTAATATGATTCGTCATCAATTTATAAACCTATAAGGATTTTAATCATTTATGTCTAGTTTTCTCTGATTCTAAGCACCTATATTTATAAGTTTATGTAGGAATCTTCTAATTCTAATGGAAGTAAAACTCATATATATTTATTGTACAACTCTATTTTCCTATTCATTCTACTTTTCTTATTTCTGGTAAAAGTCAACTTGAATTAGGAAACGAGCTACAATCCCAATAATCTCCACCTTAAGATCAAGTCTCGTGAACAGTTTCATATGAACAGTACTGTCGTGAACAGTATGCATGAATATGACGGTGAGGAGTAATTGTCAATCATAAAAAATTTCATCAAAATTGAACTTGAGAATCACTTCACCTACAACTTGTAATCGATGTAGCCTATCTTTTTTTTTTTATATACTCAATCTCAAAAAATAATCTCCTCCCAGTTCGTAACTTAGCTCTAATATCACTTGTTAAAAATCTCGGGTTGATACCGAAAAAAAAAACTTCGATTAACCCAATATAATATAGGAAATACTAAACACAAAAACAATACAAATAACTAACATGATTAAAATTGGTAATAAATGAAAAGTAGATCATATCATACAAAAAGATACAATATTTAATATGGTTCTATATGCCCATATCTACGGATGAAAAGATATATCTAGTAGATCATAAATATACAAAAGTACAATAAATCACATATCAAACCTGGTATTCTACTCGATACCCAATGTTGGAAAGCCTGAAACTATTCTTGTTTTACTTGCTCAATTCTAGAGCCCTGAAACTATTCCCCGTTTCACTTCCTCAATCTTGGTGTTGTTTATATCTTTTTATTCTCTCTTCCCATATCCCTACAAGGATATTAATCTTTTATGTTTAGTCTCTTTCATACTAGATCTGATTCACAATCTTTATGTAGGGATCTTCTAATCTTAATAGGAATAAAACGCATATTTATTATGTAACTCTATTTTCATATTTATTCTACTTTTCCTACTTCGGCTAAAAGTCAACTTGAATTAGGAAATGAATCACAATCCTAACACAATTGAATTTATGTGATTACATGAGAATAAGTGTTAATCTGATAGCCATCAATCGTTTCGAAACTTAATTCAAAACATAATGAAGATCATAAATATCTTCAAGGAAAAAAAAAAGTCAAAAGCTAGCTTTCAATGCTACAGCAAGAGTGAAAACAAAAATTGACTCTAGAGGCATGGCTGATTTCCGATATATTAAAGCACTTAGGAGGCTTTGATCACTTTCTTCAGGAAACCTTTTAAGTTGGTGATTGATTTGTTTTATGAATTTTAATATAATGCAAGTCTAATTCATTTGTGAACTCGATTTTCCATTAATATCGCATGCATATGAGCACACCCGGAATTCAGATGAAATGAAAAGCCATTAATTTTATTAAGCAAATACGATATTATGTGCATGTACACTTTTTCGATAAAATTAATTTTATCGGTATAAGTTTATTTTGTTTTGGTTTCTTTTATATCTAATCAAACAATAACATTAGTAAAATAGCAATTCCTTTGAACAAATATTATGCATTCAAGATGGCTGATATCACCTTCTAAAAATAGAAGCATCAGAGCATGAAGGCATTATGGAGAAAAGTTGTTTTTAGCTAGCCAGAGTAAAAAATTTCTTAACGGAATGCAATTAGTGAGAGAATTCTCTTTCACTTGCGCAAAACCAAATGAGATTATGCCTTCGATACATAGCAAAGAGACATGCCACACACAATTAATTCATCCATGCTGCTACATCTTAGAAAGTGTAATACCCAAGTGTAGGTTGTCTTAATTATAGTCCTCGATGAGTCCAAGTATCGTATCC
>JANLJB010000203.1:3213-13912 GCA_026212285.1 Bursera cuneata
GTAAAGCTTTTATAAATTAGATCACTTTTTTGGTTTCGTGGCTATCACAAAAAAGTGGGAGTGACGGAGTGGTTAACGAGCATGATGATGGGGACATGTAGCGCACCATAGGGAACGCCACAGGAAGGGCAAAGCGAGCCACGGCTACAAAGGCAAGGGAGGAGGCATTAGAGAGTGCATGCATGGCATGCATGTGGCTGATGTAGGGAGAAGTTAAGGAAGATGTCAATAATGGGGGATTACCTTTAATGTATAGGAAGTTTGATTCAGTTTAAATATGTGTTTGAATGTATTTAGAAGACAGTTTTTGGAAGGAAATACACATTTTCTAGAGCTTCGCTCAATCTTCCATCTTTTGCAAGAACAGTGGTGCTAACCCGAGCTAGTCCTTGTTCTATCCATCGACGATCACGATTCTTTGTGTTGCCCTGAGGCAATCTTTGAGTCACAAACCCAAACACACTATTTTGCCTTTGATTTGACATAACAAAAGACAGGCTTCCATCACATGACTAGAAATCATGTGGGCTCCGCCCCTCAGGTTCGAATCCCGCCGCTCACGCCCTTTATTTCATTATCTTTTTCTACCTTTATTTTTATTTTTAACTACTTTATGGGAAACATTTCAATCAATTAACCTTTTGATATGGTCCTAGAACCAACCAAGTGTTTAATATGATACATGTTATTAGAGTGGTCCAAAGTTTTTAATAACTGATAAAAACTAAGTAAATCGCAAAACCAATTGATTTAATTGGCTTGAAAGCTTCAAGAACGAGGAAAGAATCTTATCCATCGATGATCGGCTCAATGAGCCCGTCTTTGGGCGATGATTGATCTTTGAGGTAAAAGAGAGATTAATACATAAATGATTTAATATGAAATTCTAAATGACTGATTTTCTTAGTAAAAAGAATCATCATTTTGATATGATACTAGAGCTAATCAAGTGTTTAATATGACATATAGTATCAGAGTGATCCAAAGTTTCTAATAATCGATTAACCCTTTCTATGATTTAGAGATAAAACGAGTTCTGAATATAATATATGATATTAATTTGAAGTTCTTAATACGATATATGGTATTACTTCAAATTTCTCAATATGATATGGTATCAAATTAAATGAACTAAGGGTTCGTAACTTGGTAAAAAAATAGACTCGTTTTTTGGATTGATAGTTGGATTCTCTATTTAGTATTAAAGTTGTCACCAATAATCTTTTGATGTGATGATGGACTTGACCATCAAAACAAGAATTCAACATCCATGGATGAGTTTGATGTGAAAAATCCAATTAATTAATTATTAAAAAACACATCAAAGTATTAACAATAAATACTTCTAATACTCAAATTAGTAACAAATCCTTCAAATTGATCTGGGGCTTTCAAGAGGAGATTAATATATATTTCTACACTACTTATACGATTTCTCAATCACTTAAGATCGATCTCTCTTGAAAAACGAAATTATAAATCTACACTCACTTCTTCCAACTTTATAGGATTAATTTGAGCACCAAATTATTATTAGCTATTGTTATGTCCTATATATGCTGAATCCTACACCAAACAATTGATTAAAAAGATTAGCCTAAGTTCGATTGGAACACGTTGATAGCTAATCCCAAAATATAGTGGATCCATTACAAGGTTGAGTGGCTAACCAAAGAGTAGATAGAAAGAATTATAAGCACCTTTTATCTAAATCAGCATCATAATTTCTTTTCATTTGATTCCTCTTTCTTTCTTTCTTGGTTTTCACTTTATGTATTACATTGACTTTCCTTAATTAATTTCTATGAATAAATGATTACTCTCTCTTTTCCCCCTTTCAAATCTTGTCGTTTATTTATTCTTATCATTACCATGTTGCATTCTCCCTTTAATTAGAAGCCAAAAGTATCATCCTCTCTTCAAGAATCATTGTCAATTTCTTCTTCTAAGAAGAAAGACAATCAAAAGGTACCTAAGCTTTAAGGCCACTTATCTTTTAAGGCAATTGACAAATTTCCCTCGCAAGTTTAAGAAATGAAAAGTTAATTTCAATTTTTAGTATGAACAATATTACTTATGACGAACTTGCATCCCAAATGATATAAAATTAATTAACGATTATCAAATAAATAGTACGATTATACGATGAATGATATGATAATTTTAAATTAACATCAGATCACTTGAAATATATGATTTGAGATAAAAATTTATACGTATAGCGCTACTTTTTTAAGACTATGAATTCAATGATAAAATTAATTTCGAAAAAAAAAAAATTGTTTTCTTTTTCTTTTATGAAACTTCAAGGAAGGTAAAATCAGTTACCCTATCTATTATGCATGACTTTAATAGGATTTGATATTGGTAAGGAAGGTAAAGTCAGTTACCCTATCTATTATGCATGACTTTAATAGGATTTGATATTGGCCCCAATCAATAAGGCAAATTGGTGGTTAGAACAGAATGATTAGGTCCTCGTAGGGTTGGCTTTGGAATGAAAGGATCAAGCCGAATTTTGGGTGGGTCACACATTGCCAATTGGGTCTAACTTGTTGCTGCTTAACTTTACTACGAAGGGAGGTGCCTTTTGAGCTATGAAAAAATGCAATAATTCTCTTGCAATACCTTAAGCATTATTATTGAAGACATAATTGAACCAAACTTGAATTACTTAGACTTAGTTTCCCTGATTAATTATTCTTTGGCTTTGGCATAACCCTCTCTATCTCAACAATAATGATATAAAGTGAGAATCTCTCCATGAAACATCATTATTCAATCTATAATCGATCAAATACAACACATGACTAGAATTTCATAAAAAGATCCATAGTTTCTTAAAGTACAAAAGTTTTTATTTGACCAATTCCATGAAGAAGTATGCTGACCCATATGATGATTCTATTACTATTGAAGGATGAGCATGACATGCAACAACATATTCAACATGGGTAGTCACTATGCACAGACACATCAAAAGCAAGTGATCACTTGAGATGTTTCATCTTAATTGAAGCTTATATTTATGATATGAGCCAAAACCAAGGCATCACAGTGAGGCACGTTGTAGGAAATGCGTATGCAGAGTAGTGACCGACCCACCACACGCGGTGTTGCAGAAACCGACTATCTTTTTGTGGGCGATTCTCAAAGTGTCAAGCAGTACATTACCGCAATCATCATCAAAATCATAAACATCATAGAGATTTGCACCACCTCTGCTTGGGAAATGCATTAAACTCAACAAAAAGAGGTATTAATGTCAAAACATGCTAACTTTGGCCTTTAACATCTGCCAACTGACCAGATTTCTGCCACTCCAATGTCAGCAATCTCTAATTGCCTTGTGTATGAAAAGTTTGCACGCACCTTGCGTTAATGCATATTTGTGATTTTTTTTGTCTTTCTAATATAACAGGCAAAAAAAAAAAAAAAAAAAAAAAAGCAAGTGGGCNCCAAAAAAAAAAAAAAAAAAAAAAAAAAAGCAAGTGGGCTCAAATAGAAAACATATATATATATACTATCATATTGATAAGGTTCAAATTAAACCGAACCCAATACCCTCTCTAGCCTTTTAGTGTTCTTTTAAGTAGACAAGTACTGGTTTGTATTGTAGCGGTCTCGGTGAAATTGATTGACAGGAGGCTCAAACGCATAAAAGCAGAGGATTGCAGAGCCAAAAGAAGCAACATCAGTGTTATTTTTTCAGCATGGAGCCAAATACTAGCAGCAACAATAGCATGTACCCTGATCAGTGCAGCCTAGAAATAACAACAATGGAGGTTCACAAGGTCGTGCCGCCACCCCATAAGAGCACCATAAAGAAGCTCAAAACAAGGCTCAAAGAAACCTTCTTCCCCGATGACCCTTTGCGCCAGTTCAAAGGACAAACTTTGAAGAAGAAGTGGATTCTTGCAGCTCAATACATATTCCCTATCCTTGAATGGGGTCCCAACTACAGCCTCAAACTCTTCAAATCTGATATTGTCTCTGGCCTCACTATTGCCAGCTTAGCAATTCCTCAGGTTATATACTTACCAAATTTTTTATATCTTTAACAGCTCTTTTGAATTGATTTCACCAAAATTTATCTTCATCTTTCCATTTAACCTTCAAAAATTTTCTTCAGGGTATCAGTTATGCTAAGCTTGCCGGTCTGCCTCCTATAGTGGGTCTCTGTGAGTATATATACATAATTTTCGCTCTTTTCTTTTTCTTCCTTTCAAATAAACGTTTCTGTAAGCTTCTTCACACAAACTTTTTAATTGCTTCATCTTTTATGATATTCAGATTCCAGCTTTGTGCCTCCTCTTGTGTATGCTGTGCTCGGAAGCTCCAGGGATCTTGCAGTAGGGCCAGTTTCTATTGCTTCTCTTATAATGGGCTCGATGCTTGGCCAAGAATTATCTCCCAACCAAGAACCTCTTCTGTTTCTTCAACTAGCATTTACAGCAACCTTCTTGGCTGGTCTCTTCCAAGCTTCTCTAGGACTATTGAGGTGAATTTTGCTCTCCCAATCTTTTTGGTATATATCAAATAACTCCATTTCTTTGACGACCCTTTTGATGGTTTACGCTGTTAATTCATTTATATAATAATTGAACAGGCTAGGATTCATCATTGATTTTCTTTCAAAGGCCATTCTTATTGGATTCATGGCTGGAGCTGCCATTATAGTCGCCCTGCAGCAGCTTAAAAGCCTCCTCGGAATCACTCATTTCACCAAACAAATGGGTTTAGTTCCTGTAATGAGCTCCGTCTTCCACAAAACCAATGAGGTAATAATATCACTTCATTTTAAAATAAAAAAGTATTGATCTTGTAGATTATTATTATTATATAATCATTTATCCCTTATAATCTTCATTAGATTAAGCCAAAACCCTCAATAAACAAATATTACTTTCATCTTTTATTCAAAAGTGTCTTTAAAAAAGACTTCTTTCATATCACAAAACCGAACCAATTATAATAAGAATAATACCTGATGCCTTGAAACTTTTTATGTTAAACAATCACGTACGCATTGTCGTTTTTGCAGTGGTCATGGCAAACAATACTGATGGGCTTCTGCTTTCTTGTGTTCCTTCTCCTGGCAAGACATGTTGTACGTTCTTTTCCCCTTTTCAAGTCTTTTTCTATTTAATAAAAAAATTAGAAGTTAATTTTAAGATTAAAAAATATTTTATTATTGTGACTTGACTTCTACTTGAGAAGTATACGAGTGAGTGAGGACAATAATATTAATAGCAATATATTTATTGTAGACGGTTACAATCGTCTATATTCACTAGTTCTTTTACACCTAGCTAGCCTGGCGTCCATGAACAGTAATAATGGTCTATAATAATACTTACTAGTCTGCATGAATAACACGTGGCATTGATTGACCCGGTTTCTTTGTTTTCAACGGTCAAAGTTAAATTGCGGGAATTACCCACAGAGTGCCAACCTTTTCTATAGAAAATAAATAAAATTATGTTTATGTGTTTAGAAAAAATTAAGAGTTACAACTTATCAATTTTTTAATCATTGAATTATAATAAATAATTATAAATGAGTGTGAAAAATTAAAAAAAAAAGATCCTTATAAAATATTAAATTATCTTCTTATAGATTTACGGGTGAAATCGATAAATATATCAAACATCGAGATTTTTATAAAAAAAAAAGTCAATAAGATATCTAAAATATAAGGGTTAAGTGGAACTAACTAAATTTATAAGATGTCTTAAAAATAATTAAATTCTAAAATTTTTAATTGTCTAACTAGTAAGATAATAGATCGAACTCATCAAAACATTAATAGATTAAGGGGTCGACAATTTAACTGGATAATAATAATAAAAAAATAAAATTGTTATTTTTTATCAACCACTTAAATTTAGTTATTTCTCCTCGTTTCTAAAGATGTAACGAGTTGTTTTGCAATATTTTATGATTTAGTAGCATGAAATTTGCCATTCACTAATTATAAGGTCAAAGATAATTTGCTGGTTCTAGGTATTGATTCAGATTTGATAAAAAGTGCAGTCATTTACAGAGTGATCAAGCCAAATTGGCATCTGGATACTGGACCACGCATGCAATTTGTTTGTCCCAACCAAATGAAATGGCATGCGCTCATGGCTGTTGTCTGTTGATGTGCAGCAATAGCATCAATGCTAGCTGTAGTAGTGCACACACCACTCAGTTAATTTCTTCTTAAATGGCGCTGCCAATTCATTTCATCTGCATATTGACTATCCATATTATTGAGGTGTGTGCCACTGTCATGAAATTGCAGGGCATGAAAAAACCAAAACTCTTCTGGGTCTCAGCTGGATCTCCTCTTGTGTCTGTGATCCTCTCTACTCTGATCGTCTTTGCATTCAAAGCTCAACATCATGGCATCTCTGTAGTAAGTCAAATGGTCCTACATAATGACATTTATACGAAAGAGTTGCATATTCGTTTAATAAAATTTAAAGTGGACCAAAGAAAAAAAGTATACATTTAGTGCAATTTTATTGGACAAACATATGGATAATAACTCATGTACTCTTTTTATTTAAGATTTTTTCTCATTTTAAATCTGCTTTATATTACAATGTCATGTTAATATTGGTTTCTTTTGTTCCAAGATCGGAAAACTTCAAGAAGGACTAAATCCCCCTTCATGGAACATGTTGCGGTTTCATGGAAGCCACTTGGGACTAGTAATGAAAACTGGGCTTGTAACTGGCATCATTTCCCTCACTGTAAGATTTAGATTTGCTTCTTTCCTATAAGGTTTTCTATGGAATAATGTATCTTTCTTCTGTAGAATGAAACTAGAACTTCTAAGGGAGTTGATATTTCTACAGTTTATGGCCTTGTAAGACTGATCAAAAAGCAGTAAACTTATAAAATTTAATAAACTTTACAGTAAGCTTAAATTTGCATTAAAAAAGTCAGAGATTGAACCCTATGACATCTTCATTAAATCAAGTAGCTAGGTATGCAGTGGACACGTTCATAATTGAATCTTTATCCTCAAAGTGTGTTTACAATGAATAGTTATAATTTATTAATGGTTTCATATTAAGCAGAACATAGAAATTTATTAACATGCATGGCCAAGAGCTGGCTGGTGACTGGTCAGAGTCATTAACAATGTAGCAGAGGATATGGAAAATGGCCCTAGCTGCTGACATAATGGAACACATATGCCCTGTCTTTGTAGTATGGTTAAGACTTAGCGTTTTCAAACTGGGAAGGTATAGGGCTTTCCCATGGTAAAGCTCTCCCTCATTGCTGATCTAGAAAACAAAATATGGTAGCTCAGGAAGCTTTGAGTGAAAGGGCTGCTTGCCACGAGAAAAGAATCGCCCTTTTAAATAGACAACATCAGACAATGCAAAATGATATTCACAGAATTGGTGCAGATATGATATTAGAACTTGATAAGTTCAGCTGAAGTTGATGAAGTAGAAGGATTTTACTGGTTAGCCAAACAAACTTGATATATGCTCTATCACTGGTTCACCTTTTTACCTCAACCATATAAAATGTCTCTCATTGAAGATTGTTATCTGACTTCATATTTTATGCAGATATAGAAACCAAATTTATCATTTGTTTTGATTGAGTTTTGTATCAAACAGGAGGGAATTGCAGTAGGAAGGACTTTTGCTGCTCTTAAGAACTATAAAGTTGATGGTAACAAGGAAATGATGGCTATTGGGTTAATGAACATGGTTGGCTCCTCGACTTCATGCTACATTACAACAGGTGCACATCTAATTTATGTTTACCCAAGAAGCAATTAAAGAGACACATAACCTGAAATATTTCTTATGGAAATTTGAATTTCAGGTGCTTTCTCTCGGTCTGCTGTTAATCACAATGCAGGAGCTAAAACAGCAGTATCGAATGTAGTAATGTCAGTAACTGTTATGGTGACTCTCCTCTTCCTCATGCCACTATTCCAGTACACACCGAATGTTGTATTGGGTGCCATCATAGTATCAGCAGTGGTTGGCCTTATTGATATCCCTGCTGCTTATCAAATTTGGAAGATTGACAAATATGATTTTCTTGTTATGTTGTGTGCATTTTTTGGTGTTATTTTCATCTCTGTCCAAGTTGGCCTTGCAATTGCAGTAAGTTACAATTTCCTTGACGTCATGACAATTTTTGTACTGGTTATGATAGATTTGAAGCAGGATATGTTAAGTATAAAATGCTGTCCTCATGATGTGGATGATCAGGTTGGCATATCGATTTTCAAGATCCTCCTACAAATTACAAGGCCAAAAACAGTTATGTTGGGAAACATACCTGGGACAGATATTTACAGGAATCTTCACCATTACAAGGAAGCAATGAGCATTCCTGGTTTCCTCATTCTCAGCATTGAAGCTCCAATCAACTTTGCTAATACCACGTATCTGAGTGAAAGGTGTCACTTGACTTTGAGAAACCCTGTTAACAAATGTCCTGCTTATGAAATAATTTTAATCCCGTTTTCTCTGTTTCCTTATAATTGGCTTTTGTTACAAAGGATCTCGCGGTGGATTGAGGAATATGAAGCAGAAGAAGATTTGCAAAAGCAGTCAAGCCTTAGATTTGTGATTTTAGATATGTCAGGTAAGTTCATCTTCCAGAATTATCCCACTAAGCAGCTGGTACATTGCAGTAATTCAAGCATTTTCTTCTGGGCAAGAAGTCTTAATTTGTATTGGACAAACGCTTACTATAACCATATTTCTCAGCTGTCAGTACCATAGACACAAGCGGAGTCTATTTTTTTAAAGATTTAAGGAAAACAATGGAGAAGAAGGGTGTCGAGGCAAGCTTATGAATGTTCTTCACTTGTTTCTCTTTTGCCTTAAAAGTTGCTGATATTTTAATGCTTGGAACTGAGACTAACCGTTAACATATTTACAGCTTGTGTTGGTGAATCCTCTAGCTGAAGTGATGGAAAAGTTGCAAAGATCAGATGAAGCTGGTGATTTCAGAAGACCAGATAGCCTTTTCTTGACAGTTGGAGAGGCTGTGGCTTCACTCTCATCTACAATCAAGGGTGGTCAATCATCCAACCATGCATGACACTAAAAAGTGTATTATAGCCCAATAATTCTTACTATTAGTTCCTTGCTTTGCAGCGGAGAATTATTGAAAATGGTTGCAAAATAGGTTAAGCTTTTACAAAATTTTTGTTTGTAAAGAAGTTGGATGTGCTTTACCAGCAGGGTTCTGCTTCCTACTTCATATGATCTTGGCTGTCTTATCAGTTCATGTGCCTTGCAAAAATACTACAGGTCAATGATATTCCTTCAAAGACGAATCAATAATCTTAGCTAGGCATAAAAAATTAGTCGGATCAACCAAAACACAAGAAAATCAATAATATTCTATAAATTATTATTTTAGAATGGGTAATGCATACAAGATTTGAATCGACCGTCCATATCAGATCGATTCATTGTATGGTGCATTGTATAGCATAGCATTAGAGTACAAGACTGTATAGTTTTGAATTAATCCTACGTTTGGTAAACCGCTAGAGAGCATTGAGAATGAGCCGCGTAAACTTCTGCGTGGGATTACTTTTGCCTAATATTATACCGCGCACTGAAGACAACTACATCAGGCAACTCAAAAATTTATTTGATTAAGTAAATAAAATTTCAATTAAAATAACGAAACGAAATCTAAAATAAAATAATTAAAATATTTAGTAAATATCTGTATAAATATTTATATTATTTAATCCAAATGATTTTCCTCTTAATTTTCTTTCCTAATTTACAAAAAAAAAAAAAAANAAAAAAAAAAAAAATTCAACATTTATTAAGATGAATTAATTTATATTGTTTAATATTTTTTTAATAATTTAAATCAATCTAGTGATAATCTTAAATTTATCGTCCTATATTGTATAGTATAATATTACACCAAACCGAATATTGTATTGTATATTGCGCAACAATAGTACGGTATTGGTTATCGCATTCATGAGAATCTTAAGGCAAGCGATGAATTTATTCGTACGCAGAATCTTTTGGAAGAGCAAACGTGGCAGATTCTAACTGTTGTATAATGTAACTATAATATAATTGTCCGCACAGGATTAGGCCTTTAGTGCAGTATATATTATTGAGTTGTAAATTAGAATCATAAATTATTATCTTTGAATTGTGTAGATTAGAAATATAGTTATTATATTTTATTATATTTTTTATTTAGAGTAGATTGTATTAATATATAAAAATATATAGACTATAAAAAATATATAAAAATTATTTATCTAATTTTATATATCACCAAAATAAATAATAAGACACTTAAACAACAAAATAGAACGCATAGCAGTACAAGGGACCGTCCCCGTTGCCGCCACTCCTACCACTCCTAGGGTGGTCATCTCAGCTTCAATTGCCGGTCACGGCGGGTGTACTTGTGTTTTATCTTTCCTCTTTCAATATATATATATATATATATTTTTTTTTTTTTCTTTTTTCTTCTTTATTTAATCAATTGAGTTGGGTCGTTTTAGCATCAGTTTCGGGTTTTGTTGGGTTGGTTAGTGGGTCGGTCCAGTTCGGGTTTCTGTTGGGTTTTACAGGAGCAGTGAGTCAAAATGTTTTATGACAAACTTGCTTTTTTCATAGTCTAAAGCTGTGTGCTGTAGCGTTGGTTTTGTTTTACCCTTGCATTTGCATTTGCACGC
>JANLJB010000204.1:0-12870 GCA_026212285.1 Bursera cuneata
ATGAGATAGAGACAAATAGAAGAAGAAGAATAAGAAGAAGAAGAAGTGTAGTGAGTTATTCAAAATAAGAGGGAGAGAATGTGATACAGTGTATTTGGGATATTTTTTAGAGTTTAAGTAGTTTTGGATATAGACTTCTAATTAGTTAGGGGGGTCTAGCTATTTTTCAAACAGCCCCTAATTTTGGATATTTGTTCAAATTTCACATAAAATTTTAGATGTGTCTGATAGGGAATATTATTAATAGTGGTTCTATATGTAGCACACCTATTCATTGAAGTTCTTTTATACTTACAATTATTGATCTCCGTAATGGCTTTTATATGTTTTATATACCCTAAACAATACCTTTGATATTGTCAATAATATATCTCAGAAAATCAATATCTTATATGTTCTATCATGGTGACTTCAAACACGGCAGCACACTTCTTCTCGATCCTTCTAATTAAATTAAATTAAAAAAAAAAAGTAAGCAATATAGCTCAATAGAAACAAAATTTGGAAAAGCAAATCAAGCGAAAGTGGTAGATATGCATTGTTTATATGTTCTTTAAAAAAAGCTGTTAAATATTGGTAATGTATTGTACAAGCTTAGAATAAGATATATTTTAAATTTACTTGAAATCTATTTTTGCTTTTCTTTATTCCTCCAAATCTGCATCGAGTGACCTTTTCTTTTTTGCTTTAAGAATTTCTGCTATCATGGTTGGCCACCACGCATTATAATTATTCATACATAATTATGATACGACAATAATATTATATATTACTTAATCAATTTTAATAATTAATGTGATGAGCATTAACAGGGTTGCTTTTATAATTTAAAATTATTTTTGTTCGCTAATAAATAAATAAACATGGCTTTCGACATCACAGCTGACGTCCTAATTATAAAATTATTAAAACGGTATCAACATTTTAAGTGTTGATAATGCATTTTATTTTACTCAAACATATAAATAATTGAAGTTAAACGTGTTAATCAATTTTAAAATGATCAAACATGCATGTATCACATGTGATGTGATGTGACAAAAACAACATTATCACATTATCTCAAGGAAGGAACATGTCAATTCTCCAAGTCGAATAGACCTCCTATATATGTTATTGTTTTGACTAATCGTTGGTTTATTGACTACAGTATTTTGTATATTAAGAGAAAGTCTAAACTACATTTAAATAACTCTCTATCTTAAAGATAACTATGATGAGTCTCAACATGTTTATATGTTTGATTTGATCAAACCTAGTTAACATTCGAAACTATATATATTCTAAGAGAAATATAATGAATATATATTTAACAAGTCATATTATTATATCATGGTGTCATATTATTTATTATTTTATTTCATTATAGTAATCCAAAATTAATATCATATATATATTACTAATCGGATCCAAATTAAAGTTGACATATATATTAACTTAAATAAAAATATAGTATTTATTATATTTTTAGTTCCACCATATCATCATGATAATGTCCTTCATGATTATTATCATAAAGTATAAGTATTACTTGACGCACCATATTTTATTATGACGATGCGTTGAGTCTATCTAAAAATATTTATAGTCATGTGATATCACATCAACATGAGTGATTATTAAAAATGAAACTTAGTTAGGAAAATGGTTTGAGTAAAATAAAAAAGGAAAGGCATGAAAACATTAGAAATTGAAAAAAAATAAATAAACTTTAAGTACTGTTATATGTATTATCACAAATGATGAATGGGTAGACAATAGGACATTTACATAATAATGTGGTATTTCAACTTATATAAATATTTCTCATATTGATAGACAACATTTTGCCTTTGTTATATTAATTGCTAAATCGAAGCTACATTTATTTTCCTTACATGGTAATTACAAGAGCAAGTAATTCTTTTTAACTATTATCAATATACATGTCTAATTGTCTAGGGTTTTCTTAATTATTTATACTATATTTTACATGGTTTTGAGGCTTTACGAAAGCGTAAAGGAAAACTTGAAAATAAAACCAAGATTTATGGGGTTACTCGATGCTGTGGAGCCCAAAATATCCAACCAAAGGGATCTTATGGAGTATGGGAATTGGGATGTACGGGGAAAGCCGAAAAGGAAAAGGGGGTTGCAGAAGACCAGTAAAATGATAAAGCCAATACTAACTTCCTCCAGTTACGATTCTGCAGAAACGATGCTTCTTTTTCAGTGCTATCAAACTTTGTTTTTGATAATTGTTTCCACACCCATCCGAAAGAACTTTGATACGCAATAGCTAAGCTAGGTGCTTAGTAACTTTTGTAAGCAGTAACGAATTTAGTTGGGTGAGAGAGAAGATTCTGATATGACTCAACCGTGCATATTCAATCTTGTATAGCTAACAGTTTGCCTTTCCATATATTTTCATTTTTAGTTTTTCTCAAATGATGCAAAATTAATGATCGAGTAAGATAAATGAAGCAAAATTAATTATCGAATATATAAGGCATATTCTTTGTTTCTTAGGGAGAGGTAGTGCATCATTGTTAAATATGGACCATAATTTCACAACGATATCATTGTCAAAAAAGCGAGGTTGAGAAAACTTGCTTCCATAAAAGTAATATTGTGGAAACTAATGCATACTGTGCAGGTGATACCGTGATAACTACATAAGCTTTCATCTAATTTAGCTCTGTGCATTTTATTCTTTTCTTGAACGTCATAAATATAATCACTTTTTACCATCTAGTTTACTCGCCAGAAACTTTGGCTAGGGTTGAAGAGAACTGGTACTGTCCAGAGCTACTGCTGCAAATTTCATGTACCCATGCTATTCTAGATACTTTGCTTCTTCATTGAATAAGGTTATGGATTTGAACCAACCAACTGGGATCGATATTATATATGCTTGGCTTTACTTGATGGTGTAAAGCTGAGTTGAAACCATGTATTTATCAACTATAGCAGAAGCCTCTACAAACTAATAACTTTTGGCATCATCTCTCCTGACCTAGTTTCACTTCCAAAGGCCCACCATGGCAACTATTTCATTCGAATCATTTCTAATCCACAGATACTAACTTTCTTGTTTATATTTTACGCAGAAGGGAAAATGACTCCCATTCATGCATATTGCCTTTATATCTCACTCGTTAGTATCCATGAAATATAACGTAATGGCATCTATCGGTTATGAACAGAACCCAGTAAATCCCAGCCGTCTATATAGATGATAAGGCTAGATGAGTGGTGCGTTGTAGAGTAAATGATGTTCATTCATTTTTTTAGCATTTAATATTACAAATTCTTAAAAGATTCATACCAACCTGGACTTGACAAAAAAAAAAAAAAAACTATTTTTCAGAAAAGGACAATATTGAAGTTATAAATGTAAGTTTCATTTAGAGTTCATTTGGGAAGAATTTAACCCTCATTTGAGGTCTATTTAAGGAAGCAAGTACTCCATTGCAGAACTCAGGAACAAAGGTGAGTAGCTAGCGTCCTCTTGGGTTGCATATTTACTTTCCTAACACTCCTCAACGCCAATCTTCTTCGATCTCTCTTCATTATCCAATCACCTCAAAACATTCATTAAGCTTTGCAAAATCAACCCACATGGCCCCTGGAGTCCCTGTAGATATCTTTTCGGGCACTGGCAAGATTTCTACCCTCAACACGGGCTACTCTAAACGAGCCTTTGTGACATTTTTGGCTGGTAACGGTGATTATGTTAAGGGAGTGGTTGGCTTGGCTAAGGGTTTGCGGAAGGTGAAGAGTGCATACCCTTTAGTCGTTGCAATTTTGCCTGATGTCCCCGAGGAGCATCGTGAGATCTTAAGGTCCCAGGGCTGCATCGTTCGCGAAATCGAGCCTATTTATCCTCCTGAAAACCAGATTCAGTTTGCCATGGCCTACTATGTCATCAACTACTCCAAGCTCCGTATATGGAATGTAAGAAATTGCTAAACCTTTAATTACTTTTTTTGTGAGTCTAGCTAGTACCATGCAAACACCTAGTATATACTTTATATAGATATACATATGCATACCCTAAAGCTAAATTTTAACGTCTTTATCGAAAACTCAATTATCTCATCGTCATGTTTTTAGTTTGGAAAGTATCCTTATTGAATATCAATCAGTCTTATAAACTTAATTTATTTGTAAAGTACTATCAAAATTAGTTAACCTTTACACTTTTATTTATCTTTAAGTGTCTACATGAAATTATAATTTATTTATTCCACCTAAAGCATGATAACGTATAGTATATTTTACCGTTTCAATAACGACTTTCTGACCTTCATATAATATACAGTATGCAGTATTATTTTATTATCTATTTTTCTATCCACAAGATATAGTAAGGAAAACAGAAATGTTTATCGGTACAGGCTTTCAGTGATAGGGATACTTTTAGCCAGGAGAGCATACAGCTAAGTCTATTATGTTAGATGAGATAATTTGTACGTTTATTTATCATTTTTTATTGTGTATATATATTTTTGTATGTTTTTATTTAAAATTTATTAATCAGATAAATTATTTATGATATTATAAGATGATCATATACATGTTCACTTAAAGATTTTCCGGAAAACATCTAGATTTATTTGTTAAAATTGTGAATAAAAAGGCTAAATCACCGGTGTTGCTAGAGCTTTTGTACGTTTGCTCATCGATGTTGGCATGCACGTAACCCACAAATTATTAGTGCTGCCCATGCATATTAGTTGTCGTTCAAGTTGCAAAACATAAATTCTGATATCAAGAGACTCCACTAGTATGCATCCAGTTCTGCTACAACTCTTTTTTTTTTTTATTTGTTTACAGTTTGAGGAGTACAGCAAGATGATATATTTGGATGCTGATATTCAAGTGTTCGACAATATAGACCATCTGTTTGACACACCAGACGGCTATTTCTACGCTGTAATGGACTGCTTTTGTGAGAAGACATGGAGCCATTCGCCGCAGCACTCTATTGGGTATTGCCAACAGTGCCCTGATAAAGTGAGTTGGCCTGCTGAGATGGGATCTCCTCCTCCCTTGTACTTCAATGCTGGGATGTTTGTGTTTGAGCCTAGCCGTTTAACCTATGAGAGTCTCCTCGAGACACTCCAGATCACGCCACCAACACCATTCGCCGAGCAAGTGAGTTTCATTTAAAAATAAATAAATAAATAAATAAAAGCTTGCTAGATATATTAAAATAGAGAAGAAAAGAACTACAAGTAATAATTTATTAATTTTTTATTTTTCAGGATTTCTTGAACATGTTCTTCCAAAAGACCTACAAACCCATTCCTCTAGCATACAACTTGGTTCTAGCCATGTTGTGGCGCCATCCAGAGAACGTGGAGCTTGAGAAAGTTAAAGTGGTGCACTATTGTGCAGCTGTAAGTACTCTTTTAATTTCAAAATTCTTCAATTAATACAGTAGTTAAGCTAATTATTTAGTTTCTTAATGCTCAAATAATTCACTTAATTGAACTCTTTTAGGGTTCAAAGCCATGGAGGTATACGGGCGAAGAAGTAAACATGGACAGAGAAGACATCAAGATGTTAGTGGCAAAATGGTGGGATATATATAATGATGAATCTCTTGATTTCAAGGTAGAAAACCCAGTTCCAGAAGAAGAAATAATTTCAACGCCATTGATCGTGGCTTCAATGCCCGAGCATGCCGTTGCTTACATTCCAGCGCCAACCGCTGCTTGAAGAATCTTTAAGAGAGTGTACGTTTGAAGTTGGTGTTTATATCAATTTCCTGTTTTATATATATATACGTTTTTTTAGAAGGCTACTCGTCCCTTTTCTTTTTCTTTTATTTTGTTGTGAGAGATCATATCAATACATATGACTCTTGTTAATGTGTTTGAGATCATAATATTTATATATATTCACTTACATGTACCCTCAAAAGAATGCATAAGTTTTGTCTAATACATATACTTTTAGAAAAAGTTCTATTTGTCATCTTAGCATTGGAGACCAATTTGTTTATCCAATGGGCCTTTGCTTCTAGCCTCTTGTATAAAGTGAAAGGCGAATGCGACAATCTACAAGTTTTGATTGGAAACCATTAATTTTGAACCACTTCGTAATTCTAAAGCAAAGCGAAAAAATGAAAATGCGAACTTCAAAGAATTAAGTAAGAGATAGGATGGTGAAGACAACGGAGCAAAGACAACAATGAAAAAGAAAAAAGTAGAAATGAAGTTTTTATGTAAATAATAAGTACAAATATTATATTTAAATTTTTATAAAAATGGTGATTTAGTATTATTCTTTATTAATTTTTTATTTGATTTTTTTCCTTCCATTTTTCATTCTTTTTTCGTCAAATAACTTTTATTTAAAAGGTCATAAATCGCTGTGGGTTGTATGATTTAGAAATACGTGACACATAATACACTCATATGTTAATCTTTTTATTTTTTATTTTTTTACAAATTTAATCACAGTAAATATTAATTTCAATTTTTTAACTAAATTAAATTCATTCATTATCAAATGTGAGAAATCAATAACAAGAAAGTTATATTTTATTAATTATCGTTTTACTATTATTATTTTGTGCTCCAATGTGGATTACAACTAGTTATGCTGATGCACGTAGCAGACAACTAAAGGCTATGGACCATTCTTCCGAGACCATCACAAAATAGACCTCTATTGGATTGTTGCCCTGTGATAGATTCCATACTGGGCCTACTCGTAGTCTCACAGAACGTTCTGGATTAAGATGACACATCCAAGTAAAAAAAAATAAATAAATAAGGAAAATAAAGTCTACACCTGCACTGTATTTTCTTCAATTCTGAAATACTATGCCGAGAAATCTTGCATCTTCTGGAAACAAAACTTCATACACAGTAACAATGGAAAAGAGAATTAATACGGAGGCTGAAAATTGATTTTTTTTATTTCAAATAACCCACCTTGAATTGACATTAACCGACTTGTAAAATCGGACCAAACCATACACAGTAGAGGTTAATTGGACACCCTTTAACACAAAAATCAAAGGCTTCAGATTTTGTCATCACTATCACTAACTGAGCTTTTGTGTGCATATCTAACCTGTTGCTCCTTGTGGAAGCCATAAAATCTAGGAGAGCTTTTAAACTTTTTCAGATATGTTGAATTCAGGCATTTAAAGTTGCATTAGAAATCAAAGGAACTAAACACGTATTCACCTTTGTCATATTCCTCATCCCGGAAGTTGGGTTCCTGGAGGTAGTCATCTTCAAAAAGACAAGGTGCAACCTCTTTGTTTCTCTGGGGCTTTCTATCGTTCATCTCTATAACTGAAATAATCTTGTCCTTGATACAATGTTCAAGAATTTCGCCTCCATTATCTTGAGACTGCAACCCAAGAAGAGAGAAGCATTCTCCTTGGAACTCTGAGTCATTCGATGCCAATATGAGACCAGCCATTGCTCTTGAAAGATCAGGGGCATAACTGCGTATCTGAAATATATACATAAACTAAGTAGATCAGTAAAAAGATGCTTGATCAATCATCATGTGAAGTTTATAGATATCAGTAAGTTTTTTCATCATAAGGCCAAATAGCCATATTTTTTACAATGGATACAGCATCTTTGAGCGTTCGGTCAAATGACTCTGTTAACTAACGAAGAGGCAATATCTTTAACGCTCTTCAAAAAGGTAAGATTTGCTTGATCTTTTATTCACAAAATTTCACATAATCTTGACTTTGAATCAGTAAAATTCTATGGATGTACCATCACCAGAAACTTTTCAGGTTTTAAAATCCTATCATACTCATTACGCCAGGATAATCCTTCCAAATGGAGTTTGACAAAGATAAGAACGACCAGCCACGGAGACATAGTGCAATCCCTAATATTTAACATGTCCTAAACTAATACTCTATAACGGCAGAATAATTGAGGCAGCCATAGTTACTTCTAACAGAATTCAACAGCTTTCTGGAAGTAAAAGCCAACTAAATATAACATTAAGCAGAATTTTGCTCCAGAAACTAAATTGTGCTCATAGTAATTGCAGCTTAAGAATGTGCTGAAATCAGACATTTTCAAGTGAAATATTTTCTTTGTAGACTTCAAAAATGTATTCCATTAGAGAGAGAGATGTACCTTAAGGGCATGTGCACTTAGAAGCATTCCTGCATGTCTCTCCTTCAAATCATCCAAAGCAAGTTTAACTGCCTTTTTAATGAGATTCCGATCAGGTTGAGTCTTTTGTCTAACTGGTGGCAGCAGATTGAATTTGACAACGAGTCAAGGAATACAGAAAGCATATAATATGTATGTTAATTAATTTTGGAACCGCAAAAGGACCACCAAAGAGTAAGCCATAGGTAGGAAATAAAATATCGGATATTGCTTATTGTAGCAGTGGAGGACCATATCAATACGAATATATGGCGGTAAGTTTTCCCATTCTAACGTTATGTGGTCTCCTTGATCCAAGACCCTTCCCAACAGCAACCCATAACTTTTCCAGTCAATGGTGGTCAATGCTGTGAGAGATGAATGGCAGATTGAACAAGGGGAGAAATTTTTAAAATACAAAACCTGGAAACAGATATTGGCAGGTCAAGCATTAAAAAGTGCAAAGTTTGCCTATCAAGTTTCATAATATGAAACCGATAAAATAAGACTAAATATAAACGAGTACAAGCATTAGAAAGTGCAAAGTTTGGCTATAAAGTTTGATATTATTTGATTAAGGAGGACCGAAACTGAAATACAGTTTCAACGGGAGTAATGTTATGTACCAAGTAAAATTTCTATTTATTTAATGACCTTAATCTTCTTAGTTTCATTGATCATGTTGTTAATTTAAATACTCATCACATAAGCAAGGTTCACTCATGCAAAGTCATTCACACATGTGACTATATTAACCAATGACAGCATTCAGATGGATTCTGGATAACATTAGCAGAGTAGTTCTACCTCAAGATATTTTTGGGGGCCGCATGAGATCGAAAATAGATAATTTTCTCAACACCAGATCAATTGCATAATGAATCAGGAGTTATATAGCTATGAAGATTACCTATTCTACCACATAGTTTTACAAGCTAAACAATTAAAATGAATCCAAAAAAAAAAAAGTCAACAAGCTCTAAGTTCATCATTTATTGCCAAGTCCTCAAAGAATGGTCATACTCCCTCTCAATCATCCAACAGATGGAATGAGTGTCATCCTTCACTAAAGAAAATGAACCATATCTTCACGAATTCTTCAAACTATATTCTCAGTGAGCAAATTGAACTTGGGTGACAAACAATGGTGTGGATCCCCTTATGGTCAACAAAATACATTAACCCTGTTTGGAGATAAAACTAATCAGACCAAACCACTTATTAAGCCCGTCAAAGGCCTAGCAATCCACTCCATAATAAAGGTTGGAGGTTTTATCCATTAAACTCCAAAACTCCACAAAAAGTTAAAAAGCTTTAGCACTTCTACAATTAAGGAATTTTCTACCCTATATGACACTTTCTTGTAGGTCCATGATCAGGTGCCTCTTATGACACTCAGTACTAACCAGGTATTACGAAGGGAAATATCTCCATAACCTGAAAAGAAAGTCCACTAGTCAACATTCAAAATGGGTCACGACTCCTAAAATATCTCCAGCACTACTCAAAAAAAGCTTTATAAATACCCAGGTTCTCATCCGATAAAGATAGATATCCTAGGTAGACCCTTGTCCTTTACATATTTTGCTAAACAAGCTCCATGATTTCCTCAATACTCCAACTGAAAGCCACACGTTAACTGTGTTTTTGTGGTTGTAGGAAAATGGACCTCAATTGTTGTTAGCAATTAGACATCATTCAAATTTTCAAGCAAACAAACAGCAATCTATTTGATATTTCTAGTTCTTTCGGTATGCAAGGAATTGACGGTTTCATATATATATATATATATACATGTGTAATATTGAGACAACATTACAATTACAGAAAAAGATCCCACAGTTTGAATAACCACTTGAAGCTCTTCCCCTCTCTTTGATTAGTTTTATATTTCTAGTATTTCCAGGATTAATGATAAAGAACAAAGCATCCTTAATCAATACAATTGAGGAACAAAAGAACAGCACTTAGAATCAATTATAATATATTACTTTCAGCATGTAGTAATACAAAATGAAGTTATATATACGTTATCAATCTTATCTTTTAACCATATTTGAGACTGGTCCTTTAATAGAAAGGATATAAAGAAGTAAAACATAAACGATGAAATGAACCTCAGTCTTAGCACTGCTTGCACTGAAGCAAGAACAGGTTCTTTCTGATAATTCACTAATTATAATGACTGCCTCCATTATCAGTCCAGGACTCTTATGACTCTCTGTGCAGAATGCTACTCCACTTCCAACCTTCTGATGTTCCCTAAACAAGANTACAGAAAAAAGGAATTTGGACTCTGCAGAAATGCTATGGTAATATATTCATGTCTTACAAACTCTTGTTGTAAGTTACAGAGGTATGACTGGGCCGACAACACTAGCAAAAAAGAAAAATATATGGCTTTCTGCAAGTACAGAATTGGATCTGACCTACAGATAGTAAAGCATATTTAATTTAAGAAAAAAGGTAACAAAACTAGAAATCTTTAGCTCCTGTATAATCATCTCATAATTCTTTAGCTCCTATATGATCATCTCATAATTGCTTCAAAAAGTTCACATAATTCCTTTGAAATGCCACAAAATATGGGAAAAAAAGTTCACGCTTGTGGATATTAGGAAAAAAAAAAGCTAGGGTTAAAATAATTTTTCAGGCAGTCTCTCGAAGACATACAAATATCAAGCAAGAAAAGCATTTTCAAGCAGTCAAATAAAGGCTCTTCATTATGCGTTGCAATTATCATGGAGAATATAATGCTATATTCCAACGGACTAACTAATCTCTTTGCTTAATTAATAATGTGTATAATAAGATTTCTTACCAGATAAAATATCAGTTAGGAAAAAAANCATTTCAATTAAAACGGAAATGGTTTAAAGGGATGATAATAATTAATTAGAGAATATAAGGCCCTAGGATTTGGGAAATAAAATAAGAACACACGTACTTTTTGTTGATGGAAATCTTACATTAGGGGATAATCGCCCTCAAATCATCTTAACAACTCCAGAAATGATGCAAGTTGAGTTTAGAGACTACAATATAAACAGGACGACCAATGAATTCAGTGTAAACTTACCAACTTGAGAAGCAAGAGTCACACTTTCTGTTTAAAGTATTTCCATGCTTTAAAACATAGTCTTTAAAGCCTGACTTCAATCTTTCAAGATTTGAAGCTGAAAAGGGTAAAGGATTGCGCTCGTTTGCTAGAAAAAAATTTTGAAATCGTGATCCAGGAACATTCCCTCGTTCAACTGCCAGTTCAATTGCGACATTCTGAAAAAAAAAATTGTTTTTACCAGCCTAACATCCAGTTATCTAGTAAAAGATCAATTAGCTGATATATGAACAGGTGATATTGCCCTAAACCAAAATCAGTATTGGTTAAAAGTATAACATCCTTAGAGAAAGCGTTTTGAGAAAATGATGAGGAGAAACTGGGAAAGAATAAATTATCAAACTGTGTAATAAATTAGATTCTCAGAGCATTTTAATGACTTCTCCTATTCATAAATATGTACCTGCTTTATATACTTAGATACAAAATCTATTTTTTAAAATAAAATTAAGTAGTAGATTCCCTTTCCTTTCCCTTCTTTTTCAACATCNTAATCGGAAAGTAAACCTTCCAACATTTTGACAATAACTTTATCTTTTTACCTCTGCAGCTTCCTAAAAAAGGCCATCAGTATGAGTAGAGTCTTAAGTTGAACTTACAGGGATCTTTAGAACAAGCATCTGCAAAACAAATGGAGAATCAAATTTTAGGAAAATGGATTGGTGAATAAAAAAGAATTTCACGAAACCACATATATTATAGAGAAATATGGAATGCTAAACTAGAAATTTGAATTGTGAACAGATATCTTAAATCATAGAACTCTATTGCGTAATCAGTGATATGACAAATGAAGACCAGTAAGTCTGAAAATTTTAAAATATAATGAAATTATGCTTCCAGCCATATGCAAGATATTGGAAATGTTTACNCAGAATTTATGATGTAATTTAAAGGTTTGGCTAGTCCTATGTAAAACTGAACAAATATTTTACTAAAGATGTTGATACAAAGCCAGATGTGTATATTGACTGCTCTTGACCTTCAACTTCATAACAAAAATACATAATTAGTGGTATATGACCATACATTAGTGAAAACAAAACATGATCTAATACAAAAAATTAATAAGCAAAGTTTCCTACAAAACCTTCTTTGGCCTGTTGTCTTTCAGATTCGTCAAATCAGAGTTTTCTTTTTATATTATAATTATGAAACCCCTTGCTTTCTACCTGAATTTTAAGATCACCTCAAGCCCTATTAAACTGGTATCCTATTAAGTGCCAAGTATAATGCCCCAGCAAAGCAAATTAAAGACNGTTAAACAGTCTACCATTGCACTAGCATTAGTTTGACATGTGTTCTCCGATGCTTTTTAATCTAGCTAAATCTTATGATTGGTTATTAGTTCATTTAATTATAGTGATGACTGGAAGTTTGAGCATTGTAACGTTGGATTCGGTTGCACAATGATTAGATTAAAGAATAAATATAATTTATATCCCAATCANTGAAAAAGAACGAAGCATATGCCCTACTTTAGGATTCCTATTGTTTTAATACTTCCATCAACTTGTTTGAAACGCCACTTTGCTAACCATTATGCAGCTGCTTGTGATACAAAATAACAATATAATCTGAAAGCTCGTGAGCAATCTGATCAAGTGTTGGTAAAATAGT
>JANLJB010000208.1:0-15847 GCA_026212285.1 Bursera cuneata
ATATATATATATAGATCTATAGGCACCTCAAGAGTCATATCGTTAACCTAATTAATTACATTATATATTATTCTTAATTTGTCTAACTGTTAATTATTATTTGGAGAACTTCTGTGTGTCATTGATGTATATATATACATGCATGTTCGAGATTATTTATCTTTTGTCATTGGAGTTTCTCTAGTTGTCTTCTGATAATGGGAGGAAAGGGACAGCATATATGTATCTGTCTCTTTTCGTGATGAGCCTCAGCCTGGGAAATGCCTCGAAACTTCCTCAGCTAGGATTAATAAATAATTAAAATGTCATTGACTAGTGATCTTAAAAGCACTTATTAATTTAGTTAATTAAAAACTAGTGATTCTAAAAGCACTTATTAATTTGCCTTAATTAGAGCGATTAAGTCAATAAAGTGTTTTTTTTTTTTTCCGGAGGGACCAAGATAACATGAAGATTAATATCTTATTCTCAGATTCAGCGTTCACATTATTATTTACCGACTCTCATTACGACAAATAAATTAATTTTAATAAAGCAATACCGTGGAGACTCCGTGTTAACATGGGCGGCACTCAAGGGAAGGATTATTTAATTTGATGAGTTTAGTTTAATGAGTGATCGGACAGGAAGAGATCCGAGGAGATCTTTAACTACTTTTGCTTTGTACGAAAGTTGTACCTTGGAGGGATGGAATTTCTCAGCACTAAGAGATCTGACCATGGAAATGGAATGCAATGCCCATCTTCTGCGAAGAAGAAAAGAACTAGTAGATTATTATTATTATTATTACCTAATAATATATTATATGTTATCTGTTGATGATCAACTACTGCTCAATAATTGCCCGTGACACATTCACACTTACACTTTATCAGTGCCAATTCCTTTAAATCTTTTTTTAACCAAAAAGTAAAATAAAAGCTGAATGCTAGCCAGTTGCTTAATTTGATGTCACTCAACTGACACAAAATAATTACAATGGAAGGTACATGATAATTGTTATATGTAAATATATATATATATAGCAGAAGTGTCTGGAGGCACTAAATACAACTGGTTAGGATTCAACATCTGGGTATTCATTAATCAGTTTAGACTCATATATAATGAAAATGGTATTGTATAATATTTGTGAAGGGGGTGATTAACACGTGGTACATGTTCATTTCCAGAGAGGAGTCTAAGCAATAAGCAGACATACCTAAAAAAAAACCTAACTAATGATCGCTATATCTCCACCGTGTTCATTCCATTTCCATTCAACTACTTTGACAAGTCCGTGCCACGGAATTCTGCCGTACACTAATTATTTTATCTCTATCTTTCATTTGATTTGATTTTTTTTATATATGCGTTTAGATAGTTGATGCATCGTCTGCCACTGGATCCCACAGTGCTGGATATGGAGACCGGTTGTTGGTTGTCTATTTGAATTTGACGTCCCCTGTAAGTGAAAAGTCATCTCTCAACCCAATTTTTTCTTCCTAGTTTCTGACGCGTAAACGATTAATGATTAATCACCTTTGCCTTTGATTTATATGTTTAATATTAGTTGCTCCTTTAGCTAGCGTGCGTACGAAATGTATGGATGAGACACAAGTGCGCAACACTGTCACTTCCCTTTGCCCTTCCTCTTCTTTTCAGGTGTTTCGCCTTCTCCTTTTACTTGATAGATTATATATTTTTCTATTTTATAAGGAGAAATTCAAGTGAATTAATATTAGTTAATGCATGCAAGCACATATTCTTTCATGATCTACCACGTGGATGAGATGATCAGCTCAGTTTATTGGTTTAATATTTTACAGTTTAGCTCTCCTACTCATAGGGTTCCTAAATGCTGATCATCGATCGCACTGAAAGAGGAGTACGTAATAATCGGCTGTTAAAAATTTGGTACTTTCTTCGGTCTGAAATCTCGATCGATGAGTAATAAAACGAGATATCTTAAGAGTTTAGGACCCATCCCATCATTTGATGTGACTAGGTTGCGACATATGCATACATTTTATTGCTGAAAATATTCGTTTTTTTCAAAGATAACATTGATTTCAGACTTTTATCCACTTTGAATCAGTTGATCAGCAGACTCTTAATTACATTTAAACTGATATTAATTGGCATTTAAACAAAGTTTTATTTTATATGCTATGCCTTGATGTAATATGGAGAACATCTGACAAGTCACTTTAAAGGTGGGGTTTCACTCAAACGGAACACCTATTTGTTAGAAAATTGTCTTATTAATACAATTTAATAAGTCATTTTAAAACTTAATTAGATTAAGACATACTTAGTTTTGATGAAATGCTTTCGTGGATTTGAATTCTCCTCCATGAGAATGTTAAAATTGTAATACTCATATGCTTAAAATAATAAATGAAAAATTGTTTCTCCAACCAATTACTCTGAAATTAATTGTCGAAGTCATAAATGTTTATTGGATTTAATGACAATTAAATCAGAAACATTTATTGGGCTTAATGACAATTATTTCAAAAACAGTTTTGGCATAAATGGGCTTGTAACATTCATAATTAATTGTGAGTGAATTACTTGTAACTCTCATGGCTTTATGATGGGCTTTAATGGGTCAATTCGTAACTCTCTCTTCCTTCACCTATATAAAGTTGTCTCCTCCTTAATTCTGATCACACCAAGAGAAAAGCTTCATCTTCTGCTTTCTTTTCTTTCTCTCCTCTCCTCTTAAAGAGTTTTTGTGAGATAGAGCTCGAGCTAATATTTAGTTTAATGAGAAGAGACTTTTGAGGTACTCGATAGAATCTTAAAATCATTATATCTTGGGAGACAGACGCTAAACAATTACAAGCATCCCGGTAAGGAACGAATCTGTTTTAAAGAAATTATGTAACACACAAACCTCGGTTTTGTTTCTTTAAATTCAACTGTTTTAATTATTCTATAATTATAGTTCATTCATTATAAGTGTTGTTTAATTGATATGGTGAAAACATATTATTAACTGAAGTATACTATTAATGTTCAATTATTACATTGTTTAATTAATTCTTATTTTATTAATTCATGTAATTACTATAGTATTAGTAATTGTTCTTTATTATTAATTCGTGTAATTAATAAAGAGTTATATTAATTATTTACTAATATAGTAGTAATTCGTTATCATAGTAATTACAACACAACTATGAGGAAGTAGTATATGAATTCTTTTATTGTCATTATATCATCTATCTAGAAGGTGCGGCACTTGATGTTCAAACAACAATTATTAGTTTGGAGATAAGTGGTGCTGAAATTGGAATTAGTATTCAATTGATAACAAGCGTAAATGGCATTGAATATTATTATAACAAGAAATGAGCTCTCATTATATACTTGCGTAATTTCCAACTTCTTATCTTTGGTCAAGTGATAAGTGGTAGTGGCAACGATGTCGACAGGCTATGTCTATTGGTCTCATAAATATCTCCTTAAAAAAAATGGATTAATTTCATAAATGCCATGAGATTGTGAGAAATGAAAAGAGAGCAACGAGGTGACAGTAGGCTACTTAGAGAGGAGGAATTATGAAGAATAACAAAGAAGACAAAAAATAAGTGGAGAGTGCACTAAGGACTATGCTACGGAGCTCTAGAGGGTGCGGTGCCCTTTATTTATCAGTTGAGTTGAGGCACACAATACTTTTATATAAAATGTTTATGTTGCGACGCCACTTGCTTCTGTTCTCTCAATAAAAGGAAACTGATAAATTGATACGTCTTGGCCTTATATTAGGAAGTGTTACCATCTTCTGAGCAACAACCTTGATGGAATTTCGTTTCACAAAAATGTGTTAATACTTTTACAATTATTCTTTTCATCTTATCTTCCGTCAACCGCACTCATATCTCTTTTATATAAAAATAGAGTGCTCTCCAACGTTTCTTGTTTTTTGTAATTATAATGTGAGAAATTGATGAGAGTGAAGGACATACCAAATTAAAACAAATCAAGAATAGTCTTAACTTATGTCCAAGAACACATGTTAAAATCATTAGTTTACCTCGAAGATTGTATTAAATTAATTACTCTATTATATTCAATAAGTTTTGTAATGATAAATTAATTAATTATTAAAATGATATAAATATATATTATTTGAGGTCTTAATATTTGTCCTACAGACACACGTTAAGACCACTGTTCTTAACTAAGTATTTAAACTCGATTTCGCTATCCAATTAATTTGCCACCACATTATTGTTGTTGGAGTTGTAAATTAAGATTGGGACAAGAGGATGAAGAATGGGCATGTATCATCTGGCCCAAGGGTACCGAGAGTTGTGAGCTAGGCCTACAGATTTATTGGGCTCAAATCCATCGTTGTCCAAATCCATTTGGAGACCAGTTGTTGCAACTCACTGCAAGCTTACAACTGAATTTAATTATTTGACAAATATTTAAAGATTAACAATAAATCAAGTGTTATTACATGCCTAGTAAAAGGTAGTTTTCTGTTCGTTGATATGTTATCGCATTTGAATCTGATAGAAATTTAAATTTGTGTTCAAATTAAATGTCACCAGCTAGATTCTAAGTTAATAATTTGGTCGTCAATACAAAATGCTAACTTTATATAGTATTAATTTATTTTTAGAATTTGGAGAGAATAACCAAAGTTTAGGAGGTTTAATGTTTTCTTTTGACTGCTTAACCAAATTTAAATTATGAAAACAAAAAATATCATGCCAAATAAAAATTTAAAGAGCCCTTAACACGTAAACCTGGGTAGATTAATGGGTGAAACACGTAAACCCGTTATGGTTTGACTAAACTTCAAAAACCTCCCTAAATCACAAATTACCCATTTCGTTTATTTATTTATTTTTTTTTTAAGAGTAGAGATATTTTGCAACAATACATTGGTATATAATATAAATAGTACTCATTTACTCAAGAAGGGGCTTTTTACACCAAATTTCTCCTATAAACACTCATTTTTTTGTTAAAAAATTCATACAAAATTACTCATATATCTATTTACTATTGTGTATAATAAAACCTTATCAAGTGAGAAAATCCTAATTAATTAAACTAATTTTTGCTTTTCAAACCCATCAATACACCTATCTATTATCATCCATTACTCAGCTCTTTCTCTATATCAGCTAATCCAGCAACATACCTATCTCTCTTTCACCAATCAAGAATAAACCCTAATTTTTTAAAACTACTTTTTGAATCAAAATTCTATCAAAATCAATATAATTTTTACAGAATTTGGAGTTATGAAGAAAGAAAATAATATTTGTCAGTGAGAGTTATCAATAACAAGAAAACACTATCAACCACAACTAAATCAGAGAAGTGTGCCATCGATTCATCAATCCTCTAGCATTATTTTTGTATAGCATAATCATATTGTTTATTCCTAATTTGTATTGATTATGTTACTGATTTTACTCATATTTTCTTCTTGTAAATCATGTATACAAATAGCCCAACCCTTTACCCACCCAATCTCTAAACCTAGTAAGCAGTGAGAAGTAGTCTATTAACTAATGGAGCAACTAGCAAGAGAGAGATCTACCCATTCCCACCATCAACCTAGCTGACTCTAGATAGGTAGATATTGACTTTCGAGTTGCGCAAAATTAATCCCAGTACTAATTGAAAGTACTGATCATGCATGTCATAGAATTTCTACCTATTTCCTCCAACTCTTCCTCGTAGAAAAATATCTCTTCAATTAACGCATCCGTTTTAGTTCACAATCATATAATTATTTTCTGATATGATCCAAGTGTATATAATCAAAATTTCACTTGAAATAAAATTATGGCTCTCCTCTTAAACTTTTTCTTTCTTTAGCTACAACTTTTGTAGTTAATTTTGTATCTTAGATAATACAAAGCTCAATGGCCGAAGAAAGATAGCGTTTATGCATAAATTATTCTACTCCGTAATGTGTCCAAAACAATCCCAATCGAGGTTGGGACAGGCTTGCCTTGTCAACGTCTCCTTCGAAAGTGTTCCCAAACAAGTATATATATCTTGGTAGTCCAAATTAATGTGTACATTAATATATGCATGTAAGATATCTACCATTCTTCATCGAGATTGAGACTTGAAAGCGAGTCTACAGCATATACACATCAATATCATGCAACTAGTAGCTCTAGCTTCACCCTCATCTCATCCGTATTAAAGCCAAAACTATGTTAAATAATACATTGATCAATCTCGCACGACTCGTATCAATAATAAATAAACTTTATTTGTGTAATACTCGGGAAAAGGGTTCAGATAATATTAACTAAAATTGTTTCAATTCGTATAGTAAAATTATAAAGACTAATGCATTTCAATATTCGGATGAGGCTATTGCATTTTGTTTTATTTTATTATGAATTAACGTTATTTTATTATGAGCGTTAGGGTTTTGATTGTCCAATTGGGTGCCCATTTATGGCATCATATTGAATTCTAATTTCTATTGGATGATCCAGAATTGAATGAGAGGAGTCTTTGCTAGGATCTGCCGTTCCACTGGATTCCCAAGTCAAACACCTTCTCTCTACCGTTTACACTTTACCTAGATTTGGGAAATACCTAAAAGTATTTTATTTATTTTTAATAAGATTATTTACTCTTCAATTTTTATCTTTTATACCTATTTTTTCTAATTAAAGATTATTTAGAATTCTTTTATCATTATTTTATTTACCAAATTAAAAATATCAATAGAGTATGTTGAAAATCTATTTAATAATCTTTCCAACCAACCATATAAATGATCATCTTAAAATTTATCTTATGTCAATGCTAACTGTTGATGGCATCAATAAACAAATTAAATTGTAATTATAGTATACTTTTTTCACCTATATTATTATACTCATCAAATCACAAATTCTGATCCAACCATCAAATCATCATTAAATTGTCAAAGCACAACATATAGTACTTCGATTATATTTGTCTGTAATGCAGAGGACACTTAGGAGAGCATGAAGGGTTCATCCCCTTTATGTTGTTAACGGAAGTTGGTGTGTAAGTATATATATTTAGAGATATTTTCTGATTAAAAAAAATCATTAAAAAAAGCTCTATTTTATGACTTTTTTTCACAAATTAAAGGTATTAAATAATTTTAAATAGCACTAGTTTATAAATTATTTATATAATATTTTCATACAAATCAATATTTAATATAAAATACGAAGTAGAGAATTAGATTGATTAAACATTGAATCGCAATCATACACGAGTTATTAAAAAAATATATAGAGAGGTGATAATCATTTAATAATTTTTGGGTTGTCTGAACAAAATTGAAGAAACACGTGACGCACATAGAAAAGAGACAATAGATGGACAGATAAGTGGGCGTGGAAATTCAGATGGTTTGTAAGCACAGTTAAAAATGAGTAATCGTAAATTCTCAACGCCCAGTCTTCGGCAATTTGCCACCTAATCTTTCTCTCAAATCCCCCACCAAATAGACAGAGGGCGGGCGAGAGAACACGCGACTAAGAAATTCGCGCCCACACCAGAGTACGACAAGTATCATCAAAACTGTCTGGTAGACCAAACAGTCAAAACCTCATTCTCTCTATCTCTCTCTTTTGCCATTGCTATTGCGACTCTCGTACAAAAACCCTAACTACTCTCTCTCCACTCCAGAATAATTCTTTTTTATTTAACACATCAATCTCATCTAACGACCCTTCAATCTTTGGAAGTTATACCAAGTACTCATTTCTTGGACGACTCGCATTTTCACCTCAAAGTCATCTACCTTTTTTTTCTTTTTGTTCTTGGTTCTTCGCCACCTGCAGGTCTCATCTGATATATACCTTCTCTTCTCTCCTTAAAGTCGTCTATCTAGCTTACCTTACTTTCTCTTTGTCAGTTTAGATAAAGGGTTTGATTTGTAGCTCAGATCTTGGGGCTGTCTTCTGTCTATTTACTTACATTAGATACTCTCACCTGTTACCTGTTTTCTTTTTCCTTTTTTTTTTTCTTTTTTTTTTTCAAACTTATTTCCGGAATCCATAATTGAATCAAAAGAAAGGAACGAATCCGTGCCGAAGAATAGAAATGGCTGCGCCGCCCAGTAGCCGGCTTCAGAGTATGCTGCAGGAGGCGGTGCAATCAGTTCAGTGGACTTACAGTCTCTTTTGGCAAATTTGTCCTCAACAAGGGTAATTTCTATGAAAAGGCATTTCTAGTTAATGCGTGATTTTAATCAATATTATATAATTCATATGCGTTTTTAGCAAGTTATAATTGTTTGTTTGGCTTAATTTTTTTTGTTCTTTCTTTCAGGATCCTTATATGGGGAGATGGATATTATAATGGAGCAATTAAAACTAGAAAAACAGTGCAGCCTATGGAGGTTAGTGCTGAGGAAGCGTCTCTACAAAGAAGTCAGCAACTTAGAGAGCTTTATGACTCACTGTCAGCCGGAGACACAAACCAGCCAGCAAGGAGGCCTTGTGCTGCTTTGTCGCCTGAGGACTTGACGGAGTCCGAATGGTTCTATCTGATGTGTGTCTCCTTCTCTTTCCCTCCTGGAGCGGGGTGAGTTGAGTTCTACTTGCAGCTAGATTACTTTCTCTTTACCTACTAGCTAGCCAATTGATTTTTTGTTACTTTAATTTTTTATTCGCATTTTACATTTCATTTGTTTTGTTTACTTGAATGTATATTTCCTATTACGGTGAAGTTAAAGTGCATGAATCTGCGGGTGAAAGTAGAAAATTTTATGGTGAATGATATATATATATATATATATATATTTGGTTTCAGACTCTTTTTCCTTCAAAAACTGTGTAAAGCTGTTCAAAATTTCTTTTCTGGGATAGTTGGACATTTATTATAGTAAGCACACCGTGCAATTTTTCCTATTCGAAGCGAGCAAACACAATAATGGAGTAGTACCACCCCTTCCCTTCAGTGTAGACTGGTCGTTGTGTGTGTAATTGCCTGAATGGCAGGAAATCAAGTACACACAAGAACAGTAAATGATATTGTTAGGATTCTTTATGTTAGACTGCACAGCAGTTCAATGGTAGCAAGTAGATTGCAGAACCACTTCCATGTCTGGTGGGTAGTGGGTAGTGGGTAGTGAGTTTAGTGACCTAAATAAATCCTTGATTTGAAACCTGTTGTTGATGTTATATCTGCCTTTAAGAAGCTGATCACCGCCTGCAATCGTTCTTTATATTTGATGTTGCCTTCAGTTCTTGATGTCTTCTTGTCTCTGTCAAGAGCCTCTAGAATTCTCGTTTGGCAATGAATGGAAACTCACTATGGTTAAATTTGTCTTCGAAAAATTTTTAGGTTGAAAATAACTTTTAGAGAGTATTTCGGAATATATTCAGAAGTCCGAGTCAAAAGACTTGATGTGTGTTACGTAATAAATTGGATTGAGCTAGTTTGAACAATGGGCAATCAGTTAATATTTCTGCCATGGAAGAATCTACTCCTTTGGAGAAAGAGACAAACTAATGAGTTAACGCCTGAAAACACATAGAGTACGCTACTCTGTTGTATTTAGCAAATCTCCGTCTCTGTGAATCTTTCCTATAATCTTATATATATTTCTTATTCCCCTTCATTTCGAATATAATCTATAAAAGTTTAGGTGAATTATTGCTGGCCATATATAGGGTAGTGATATACCCTTTCAGCACCCACCGAAGGACAGTACCATTCTTGCAATGAATTTTAGTGTTTTGTTAATTTTCTCATGCAAAATATTTAGATAAAGTATATTCTATATCTTGTACGGAACCTTTTATAGGTTAGAATAAATCTCATTGTTAAACCACTGCCACATGGTAAAATATTTTGCCGTAAATTATATGTAATGGCTTACAGCAGTAACCATAAGAATCACAAAGAGCAATTAAAAAAAAAAAAAAGTTTACCATCGATAGGTTAATTTGGCTATGATGAGAAGATTATGGTTTTTTTTTTTTTTTTTTTTTTTGTGGNAAAAAAAAAAGTTTACCATCGATAGGTTAATTTGGCTATGATGAGAAGATTATGGTTTTTTTTTTTTTTTTTTTTTCTGGATATTCATTATATATGATGTATGTTTAGGTTGCCGGGAAAGGCATATGCGAGGCGGCAACATGTATGGCTTACGGGAGCAAATGAGGTTGACAGTAAAACCTTCTCTAGAGCAATTCTTGCCAAGGTACGATGACACTGCACGATGACACTATCCCTGTAACCATACTATTAGTATAAACTGCAAATTCGAGTCAGAAAGGTTGGAAAGGAAAATTCATCCAGACTTTTTTTTGTCCATTTGCATGACTTTCGCAGATGAGCTGAACTACCAGTTTAGCTATAAGAGTCCGTAGTTTATGGTGTTAAGTTATGAGCTGTTGCTTCGCTCATGAACAAGTAAAAAGTGCTTTTAGAATAAATAATTTTGTCTGGCTCTTCGAAAAGAAACAAATTAAATTAAGAAATGTACCAGTACAATAATGCTTAAAAGTAGTTTAAAAGCTGACGACAAGACAGTAGTCCTCGCCGTGACTAGGCATATATAAATATAAATATATATATATATAATTTTCTCCCTTAATTACTTGTCGCATCTTTTTGACTTCCATCCAGTATTCTAAGTTACTAACCAACTGATCTCCCGTTTCTTAACATGAACTTGCTTCCCTGCGCACCAGAGCGCTCGTATACAGGTAACTCTTGAATCTGTGCAATCCCAATATAAGTTTTACAATAACTTCATTCGTGTTCCTATCTATCATGACCTCTATATATATTTAAAGGAACATTTTTGTTTTATGGTGCAGACTGTAGTATGTATTCCTCTTCTCGATGGCGTCGTTGAACTCGGCACGACAGATAGGGTAAATCAGCTTCTCTCGAATTGTCGGTAAAAGTAGAGAGTATCCATTGTACATGCTAATAGCAGATAGCATATTGTAGGTTCAGGAAGACCTTGGATTCGTCCAACATATCAAGACTTTCTTCACTGATCACGCCCACCCAAACCCTCAGCCACCCAAACCAGCTCTCTCCGAGCACTCCACCTCCAATCCCGCCACGTCCTCAGACCACCCGCGCTTCCATTCACCATCTATCCCAGCCATGTACGCCGCTGTCGACCCACCAGCCAACCACGACCAAGAAGATGAGGATGACGAAGAAGAAGACGACGAAGAGGAGAACGAATCCGATTCTGAAGCTGAAACAGGTCGCAACAGCAGCCAAGCTGCGGCTCAAAACCCTCCCGCTGTAGCCCAACCTGCAGCGGAACCGAGTGAACTGATGCAACTGGAGATGTCAGAAGATATCCGGCTGGGCTCGCCTGATGATGGGTCGAATAACTTGGACTCAGATTTTAATTTGCTGGCTGTGAGTCAAGGCGGGAACCCGACGGATCTCCAGCGGCGAGCTGACTCGTTCAGAGCGGAGTCAAGTCGGAGGTGGCCAATGTTGCAAGATAGTGGTGCTCAACAACCTTCAGAATCAGGTAACATGAAAATGGGCAAACTAGTAATTGGGTTTTGAGCAGTTACGTTGATCTAGTATAACTGCACTCACTGACACAGCCCCAGAATCTAGTGCAAGATCTTGTATGTGGATTTGATACGTGGTAATAAATTGGTTTCTAAACTTAGCTTACGAGAGTGGCCCACATTGATCAATAACCCGAGCTACTGAATTCCAGAAACTGATCATCCAATGACGGTTCTCACTTCTCAGTGATTTTATATATACATATAAAAGAGAGCGAGGTGTGTTCATGCAGGGCATGCACATGCACATAGGTTGAACTTTGACTTGAAGACTAAAAGTTACATACGTGTGGTCCCAAACACATTCTAGATGAGTTGGCCACCTTTCGATGCAATCACGGAAGCTTTTTGCTTTTCTTTTAGGTGATTCAATAACACACGTGCAAAATCTCTTTATCTCTTTTCGAGTTTCAACTAAACATTAGAAAATTCAATGTTATCATTAAAAGTAGGATTTCATTCATAAATAAAATAAATCGATTATTTATCTTCAGAGTTTTAGCTGAAAGCAAGATCTGTTTACGAAACCAGAGGATTTTTTTTCTTTTATCTTTTTATTTATTTATTATTGTTGTACTGTAATAAAAATAGTATTTTTTGCTTTGGTGATGACTGGTGCAGGAGGAGTGGCATTAGAAGAATTGACTCAAGAAGACACTCACTACTCTCAGACCGTATCGACCATTCTCCAAAAGCAGCCCACACGGTTGTCCGAATCAACCGCCTCCGGCTACGTCAGTTACTCCACCCAATCAGCGTTTGCCAAGTGGATAAACCGATCAGATCACCACCTCCCCATTACGGCCGAGGGCACCTCCCAGTGGCTCCTAAAGTACATTTTGTTTAGCGTACCCTTTTTACACAACAAATACCGTGACGAGAATTCACCAAAATCACGCGATGGGGGTGCCGATGCGGCCTCGAGGTTCCGGAAGGGGACCCCACAGGACGAGCTGAGCGCCAACCACGTCCTGGCTGAGCGTCGCCGCCGAGAGAAACTCAATGAGAGGTTCATTATTCTGAGGTCGCTTGTCCCGTTCGTCACGAAAATGGACAAGGCCTCAATACTGGGTGATACGATTGAGTACGTGAAGCAATTACGTAAAAAGATTCAGGATCTGGAGGTACGGAATAAACAAATGGAGGCCGATCAACGGTCCAGATTGGCTGACCTACAGAGGACGAGTAGTACTAGTGGGTCAAAGGAGCAAAGAAGTGGTCAAACGGTTTTGGAGCGGGCAAGGGTGGGTCCTGGATCCGGGTCGGATAAGAGAAAGATGAGGATAGTGGAGGGCAGTGGTGGTGGGGCAAAGCCGAAGACGGTGGAGTCACCGCAACCCCAAGCAGGAACGGCCTTGCCAACGTCGGTACAAGTGTCAATTATAGAGAGTGATGCATTAGTAGAGCTGCAATGCGGGTGTAGGGAAGGATTGTTGCTTGATATCATGCAAGTGTTGAGGGATCTGCTGATTGAGGTCACAGCAGTTCAATCCTCTTTAAATAATGGGGCCTTCAACGCTCAGCTAAGGGCCAAGGTATGACATCATGATTTGAAGAAAAATTAATTAATTAATGTTTAACATAAAATCAAAATAAGTGACTTTGGTTATATTTTTTCACTGATTCTGATGGACAGGTTAAGGAAAATGTAAATGGGAAAAAAGCAAGCATTGTGGAGGTTAAGAGAGCAATACATCAAATAATACCACAACAGTACTGAGTGATATTTTTGGCTGGCTGGCTGGCTGGCTGGCTGGCTATACTGACTGAATTGCTGTGATAAATTAGATTATCCCAGTTAGCTTTTGTACAATTTAGTACCTTCTAATACTCTTCTCCCACTCTCTGTCATCTAACAACTGTATTGCATAAAAGTGTAACAACTGCCCAAAATTATATATTATCTCTCATCTCCCATTCTCATTTTGGATTTACCACATTTTCTCCCACTTCGAGCTAACATACAAGATATGCAAAATACAACGCCAGTAAGAATTAATCTTCCCTATAGATGATGTACAGAATTAACAATAAAAATGAATAAAACCTGAAGATGAACTGAATTTGCCTTTAATCGAAATTACATACAGATAATATCCCATATAATTCAAGAATAAACAACACATCAACCTCAACATATTCCTTAATTACAATCTACTTTGACCATACCTTACAAGACTGCTCATCATTTTCCTCAAAACTTCAATTGTATCTTGACTTTAATTCCAAACATTTTAGCCTAAAAACGATGTAAATAAAGCTACAAGTATCATCGTAAAATGTCTGTACATGACATCAAAATTGTTTGTAGCTCCTTAAAGAAGATAATTCCACCAGTGCATTTAATGGCATTTCCAGCTATGAAATGAAACTCCTTCCATCACCAGCATCAAAATTTGAACACTTAGAAACTATCCCGTCTGCACAATGAAACTGGAAAAAGAACAGGTAGGATACAGAGACCACGAATCGCACTGAAGATCTGTAAACCTCAGGACAATATATCATTTATGCTACCGTCATTGCTCATTTTCTCCAAATCTTCTTGTGACAAGAGAGTTTTCCTACCACTACTGCCAGCTTTATCATAAGGCTGAGCCATTTTCCGCAGAAACTGCAACCAAAAATAGAAAGAGGTAAAAATTAGCATACCACAACATAAAGCTTTTAATTTTGCCTTTACCCCTCTTCATGATAGCTTCCACAAACATTTGGGAGTTTCTAAAACTTTTAGCAATTAATATTAACACACCTCCCGTGCTATATGCAAAGCCATGTCAGTGCTTAAATTCAGGTGTGCATCACGTAGATGTGACAGTATCCAACCAGGCAACTTAGAGCGCTTGTCATGACGGCTATACCTGGAAGATTCAAATAAGCAAATAATTTATAACGCACTGTGAGCAACAAAATCTTTTCCCCCTTTGAAAATAGATGTTAAGATCACTCATTACTCCCAAGATAACAAGATGTTAATAAAATAAAAAATCACAGACGACAAGAATAATAACAATCATTCTCAACAAATTTAAACTCAACAGTAAAAACCATACTAAATGCTCTTTATGACCATTTATTAAGAACTATGCATCTGACCTTCATTGGTTTACATAAGCCCTCACTGGGAAAATTTAAGAAGAATAATGATGAATTACGAAAAAGGTAACTTAGTTTAATCAAATTCAATTGCTTCTGTAGTCAAAAGTTCATTGCTTCCATATATATTCAGAACAGCTGAGTACAACTAGAGCAGTGACATGGAACCATTCTTAGATTTTTTAAACATATTCTTAAAAATAAAAATAATTAATTAGAAATATCAGTACATGACAAAGGGAAGGCAAGGCTTGGCCTTGAATTTGAGAAATTTTTAAATTTTCAGAAATAAAGAACAGCACATACCTTTTGTCAGCAAATATCATCATCCCATAGTCAGCCTTTGACCGGATTACTCGGCCCACACACTGTGCAGCTTGCCTCTGTTGGTAGAATCCAATTAATCAAATTTCTGATATAAATGAAAGACATAAAATGCAACCACATTCTAGAACAGATGCATTTTGCTTAAGGAAAAAATGACAGAAATCATACCAAGGCATCAAAAGTCAGGAAGTCGCCTTCCTTTATCTGAAATGTGTCTCGTAAGTACTCCAACCGTGCAAGCAAGATTCTGCAACAGAAATAAAAGTCTCACGTAACATGTCGAGATGCAAATAAGTTGCAAAAATACTTAAACAAACAAATAGATTTCAATGAAGAATTTTGGAGGTGTTGGGGTAGCAATTCTCTCTTTAACAAGAAATTCATTAAAAAGATCAGAAGAAACGGGACGCAAACCTATGTACAGTATCAAGAATTCTAAAAAAGAAGACTTTACTAGATGTCACTGATAGCTATCTGCAAAATGTATGTCCAGTATCAAAATGTCAAAAGCACTAATTTTTACTTACAACCCTTCTTTTGAAGTTGTTTTGTTTTGCTCTTTTATTCACTTCGAAAAGACAACTTTAAAAACTAGGAAAATTAACTATCTAAGTTGCCAAAGCATTGATTAGTTATACTTAAACATTGAGTTTTCGAACAGGTCAGTATTTGTAAGGCCAAGGAAAAANTATTCTGGATGCTGTAGTCAATTTTGGGAAGCTACAATACAGTGATATTTAGATAGAGCATCTTCATATTAAATAATAATAGTAATATATAATTAAAAAAGAATAAAAACCATAGAGATTAAGTAATGAGGCTCACTTGCTTAATGTGTATTGGAACGGAACGCCAAACATGACAACTAGTCTGCCATAATGTCTATCAAAATCTATACCTTC
>JANLJB010000210.1:0-18182 GCA_026212285.1 Bursera cuneata
GGGCAAAACAATCATGGACCTAATTTTTAATTCTAATTTACTTTTAGATAAGTAGAAATATATAAGGAAAATTTGCCAAAATAGTCAAGTGGAGAGGGTTAAAATGAAATATAGTCAACTTTACAAAATTCTCTCATCTACCTAGCTAACCTCAACAATAAACACACAAAAAACCCAAAATACCCTTGTCTCTTTTATAAACCTTCCCTTCTATTCTGTTGAATTAAACCATAACTCTCTCTCTCCTGTCTCTCTTGCCAATCCATTCTCTCTCCAACACATTCCACGATTCACTCTCTTCATCTATTATAAGTCATCATTATATTTATTCCACACTTTTTCTTCATTTACTTTATGTATTTATTCATGCTTTAGATTTGTTGTAATGGGTTTTGAAGTTTGAAGTTGGCTTGTGTGTATTTGTTGAGATTTTGTTTTTAAGTTTGAAGTTGAGTTTTTTTTATTTTTTTCAAAGTTTAAAGTTAGGTATTGTTGAGTAGTTGATTGTATTTCGAAGTTATGGTGTTTCAAAATTGACAGAGAAGGCGAAAGATCGCTGAAATGGACTGTGACGGTCTGTATGGTAGACCTACACAGTCTATGTAGGACTGTATAGGTCTAACACAGACCTTCACCATCCAAGTGAAGGTCTAACACAGACTTTCACGGTTCAAGTGAAGGTTTATATTAGACCTACATGGTCTGTGTAAGACCGTGTAAGTCTGACACGCAGATCTTCATAGTCTATCGACAGGCCTATACGATCCTAAGTCTAGAACATGTATTTTACAAGTTTTATGGGATAGAGAAGTTTCGACAAAACCTTCATTTCAGTGTCATAGTAAGTAATCAAATAAGTGAGTTGATACTATTAGATTAAAGCACTAGAAAACGTAAAACTAGAAAACTTGTAAAATAAATGTTCTGAGCTATAAAATGCATGTTCTGAACTTAGGACCATAAGGACCATGTAGGTCTATGGATGGACCGTGAATGGTCTGTGTACTAGACCCACACAGTCTGTGTAGGATCTTGTAGGTCTAACACGAACATTCACTTGGATTGTGAAGGTCTATGTTAGACCTACATGATCATACATGGACCGTGTAGGTCTGGTATGCAGACCGTCATGGTCAATTTCAGCGATCTTTCGTCCTCTTCGTCAACTTTGAAATACCCCAACTTTGAATCACAATCAACTAATCAACAATACCGAATTTCAAACTTCGAAAACCAATCGACAAAACTCAACTTTAAACTTAAAACACAATCTCAGTAAATCAACACCACCCAACTTCAAACTTCAAAACTAATTATAACAAATCAAAAGCATAAATCAATACATGAAGTAAATGAAGAAAAAATTATGGAATTAACATAATGATGACTTATAATAGATGACGAGAATGAATCGTGGGATGTGTTGAAAAAAGAATGGATTGGCAAGAGAGGAAGAAGAGAGAGAGTTATGATTTAATTCAATAGAATGAAAGATAAGGGTTTATGAAAGAGACAATGGTATTTTGGGTTTTCTGTGGGTTTATTGCTGAGCTTGGCTAGGTAGATGAGATAATTTGATAAAGTTGACTATATTTCATTTTGACCCCCTCCACTTGACTATTTTGGCAAATTTTTTAATATAGAGATTGTACATATGGTTCACTGTTTGTGCTATATTAATTTACATCATGAATGATGTAGTATAAAATTTTTGTTGGTATTTAATTTGAGTTGAGTTATATTATTGATGGACAAATTGCAAATCAAGACAGGACAATCCAAATATTTTCATTTGACGTGTATGGAAGAAGGGTTGATATTAAGATATCATGTTGCTACAACTTAGAAAGTGTTATCCAAGTGTAGGTATTCTTAAATAGTTTAGTGCTTGGTGAGTCCAAGTGTCAAGTCTATAGAAAACTGTTTAACAAGATCAATGGTCTTTATGTGATTGTTCAAGGGAAAGGTGGATGAAGTGTTGATTATTTTAAAAGAAGAACTTACCAAATCAAATATTAAGATTCAAGTGTTGATATGTCCAAATGGGTGTTCTTTTACTTGAAACCGTAGAGTGTCATATGATATTTAATAGTTTTTGACAAAAAGTATTAAGTGTCAGATAGATCATAGTATATAATTTTTTTTTTTTAAATAACAAATTTTACAAAATCCTTTAATGTAGATCAACATTAAAATAAAGAAATAAAAAATATTTGGGCCATCAACTGGTGGCCCAAATCACTCGAACAGTGGAAAAACAGTTAAAACAGACATTTCATATCAGATAATTGGAGAACGATCCATCTATGCCTCTCCATACAACACCCTCGATATGTCTGTTCTGAGTTCACTTCCACTGCTCCACCACAGCTATCGCAACCAATCTCTCCTTATTCAAAGGAACACTCCAACTCCAAGCTCAAATAGTAAACATTCACTTCGCTCTAAATTCAACGCCAAGTCATCGCTTTCTCTCTCAATCAAAACCAACCAAAGACGATCTTCTTCCCTATCAACCCACGAACCCCTTTTCCTCCAAGAAATAACCAGTCTATGTGAATCCAAACACCTCGCCAAAGCTTTCTTTCTCTTGCAGGAGAATTCACGCAATGCCCACGTCAAAGAAGCTATGGGTATGTTGTTACAAGCCTGCGGGCAACAGAAAAGCATTGAAATTGGTAAAAAAGTCCATGAGATGATTTTAGCTTCAACCCAGTATAGGAATGACCTCGGTCTCAAGACTCGTCTCATTACTATGTATTCCTTGTGTGGGTCTGCGTTGGATTCTCGTAGTGTTTTCGATAATTTAGAGACGAAAAATCTGTTTCAATGGAATGCAATAGTTAGTGGGTACACTAGAAATGAGCTTTATGATGATGCATTGAACATGTTTGTGGAACTGGTTTCGGTTACGGAGCTGATGCCTGATAATTTTACTTTGCCTTGTGTGATTAAGGCTTGTGGAGGGATTAATTATGTGGGATTTGGATATGTTGTTCATGGGATGGCAGTGAAGATGGGTTTGATTGTAGACGTGTTTGTGGGTAATGCTTTGGTTGCAATGTATGGGAAATGTGGGTTTGTTGAGGAAATGTTGAAAGTCTATGATTTAATGCCTGAAAGAAACTTGGTTTCCTGGAATTCAGTAGTTCGTGGGTTTTCGGAGAATGGTTTATCCCGTGAGAGTTTTGATTTTTTCGTGAAGATGATGGGCTGTGAGGACTGCTTGATACCAGATGTTGCAACGCTAGTGACTGTGTTACCGGTTTGCGCATCCGAAGGAGATGTGGAAATGGGAAGGTCGGTTCATGCTTTAGCAATAAAATTGGGGCTGAATGAAGAATTAATGGTGAAAAATGCCTTGATGGATATGTATTCAAAATGTGGGTACTTAGCTGAAGCTCAAATTTTATTTGATAAGATAAATAATAAAAATGTTGTTTCTTGGAATACCATCCTTGGAGCTTTCTCTATGGCGGGAGATATACGTGGAACGTTTCAGCTTCTACGGAAAATGCAAATGGAAGAGAAAGAAATTAAGGTAAATGAGGTCACAATTTTGAATATATTGACAATTTGCTTGGAGAAGTCAGAGTTGGTGAGCTTGAAGGAAATTCATGGATATTCAATAAGACATGGGTTTCAGAACGATGAACTGGTTGCCAACGCTTTTGTTGCAGCCTATGCAAAGTGTGGATCACCATCTTCTGCTGAGCATGTCTTTCATATCATGGAGTCTAGAACAGTCAGCTCGTGGAATGCACTTCTTGGTGGTCATGCACAGAATGGTGATCCTTCAAAGGCTTTAGATTTTTTCCTCGAAATGACATATTCAGGCTTGGAACCTGACTGGTTTAGCATTGGTAGCCTGCTGTTAGCCTGCACCCATCTCAAGTCCTTACACCATGGCAAACAGATTCATGGATTTGTGCTACGTAATGGATTGGAAACAGATTCATTTATTTGCATCTCACTGCTATCGCTTTATATGCACTGTGAAAAATCATCTTCTGCAAGAGTATTGTTCGATGCAATGGATGATAAAAGTCTAGTATCATGGAACACGATGATAGCAGGTTACTCACAGAACAGACTTCCGGAGGAAGCTCTCGTTCTCTTTCGGCAGATGTTAGCTAATGGAATTAAACCTTGTGAGATTGCCTTAACGGGTGTGCTTGCATCCTGTTCACAGCTGTCAGCTTTGCGGCTGGGAAAAGAAACTCATTGTTATGCTGTAAAAGCTAGCCTCACATATGACATATTTGTTGGTTGTTCAATCATAGATATGTATGCAAAATGTGGTTGTATAGAACAATCTCGGTGGATTTTTGACAGGTTAAAGCATAAAGATGTGGCAACCTGGAATTCTATAATTGTGGGATGCGGAATACATGGATATGGAAAAGAGGCAATAGAGCTATTTGAAAAGATGCAGGCACTGGGCCAGAAGCCAGATGGCTTCACATTTGTTGGTATTTTGATGGCTTGTAGCCACGCCGGGCTGGTTGAAGATGGTCTGAAATATTTCAACCTGATGCAGAACTTCCATGGAGTAAAACCAAAACTACAGCATTATGCATGTGTCGTAGACATGCTAGGTCGTGCAGGACAATTGGATGATGCTTTAAAGCTCATAGATGAGATGCCTGAGGAACCAGATGCTGGAGTCTGGAGCTCCTTGCTCAGTTCCTGTAGAACCTATGGTGCTTTGGATATGGGGGAGAAGGTTGCAAAAAAGTTATTAGCACTGGAGCCAGACAAAGCAGAAAATTATGTGCTGCTCTCAAATTTATTCGCTGGCTCATCAAAGTGGGACAATGTGAGGAAGATACGCCAAAATATGAAGGAGATTGGCCTTCAAAAGGATGCAGGCCGCAGTTGGATTGAACTTGGAGGGAATGTTTATAGCTTTATTGCTGGTGATGATATGCTACCAGAATCACAAGAAATCCGGGAGATGTGGAGACAGTTAGAGGACAAGATCATTAAAATTGGATATAAACCTCACACAGATTCTGTGCTCCATGAAGTACAGGATGGGGAGAAGATAAACTTATTGCGGGGCCATAGTGAGAAGCTTGCAATTTCGTATGGGTTGTTGAAGACAGCAAAAGGTGTAACACTGAGGGTTAGCAAGAACCTGCGCATTTGTGTAGATTGTCATAATGCGGCTAAGTTAATTTCAAAAGTTGCTGAAAGGGATATAGTTGTGAGAGACAACAAGCGCTTTCATCATTTTAGAGATGGGTTTTGCTCTTGTGGAGATTACTGGTAGGCGAATCTTTTCTCATATGTTATGAGACTAGAAATGGAAATACAGGTGAACAAAGGCTTACTACAGCTTATTGCTCGGTGCACTCTTCCCCTTCCATCTTCTATTCATTAACCAATCTGCCATACCAATACGTTCTTAATCAAGTCTTTAAAATTTGATTGGGAACTCTCAAAGCTAGAAGATACGGGTGTAGATACTGGATATCTCATTTTTCAATGACAAGATACATATTTAGTATAGGCTTTATAGCACAAGTTATGAGCAATGTTGATTATACAATCAACTACTATATCATAACTTATGACATAATATTAAATGGCCGATAAAAATTAATAATAAATAAAGGATAGTCTTAATGTATATGCTACGAATAAATAATATATGTCTATTTTTACGAGTAATATGATTAATTTACTTTAAAAGTTATATTTTTTATTTGAAAATTTATTAGATATAATAAAATATTTAATAAAACATAATTTTTAAGATAGGTTAATAATTTTGATAATTAGATTTTTTTTTTGACACACATCAAGATTATCGTAAATAAAAATTTATAATGAATAATTACTCATCTAATAAAATTGAATCGAAACATAATTTTCTAAGACAAAAGAAAAGTAAGATTTTGAATAAAGAGTTACATGAATATATATTGACATGTAGTCATGGATGATTAGGCATTCTACCCTTACTCACTTGTCTTGCGATTTGCAAAAGATTACTACTTCCTTTATTATTAACCCTAGGAGAGAGAGAATCAAAATTATTTAAGAATTCTAATTCATTTTATGTGGAGCTAACTCATATTGAACACACTTTTCAGGTTTGGTAAGTAGTAGAGGTATATTATTATCAATCAACAAGATGTATTAATTTGATTATTAAATCTAATAATTATCAAAATCTAAAACTATATAGTTAACCATAATAGAAAGATTGAATAATAAATGGATTATAGTAAAATTTAATTTTATATAATAAAGAGAGAGATGATAAGTTGGTTGCCCCCAATTCTAGTTCAGAGTATCTCTATCACAACTCAATTAACAACAGTTGACCATTGCAGCGAAACGCTCTTTACGAGATGACCCATTTGTATTTGAGTTAATCTGAAGCAGACCCGCTTCGGGGCTCCATTCAAACGCGAGGAAAAGCTTTCTGCTGAGTCAGTGACTGCAACTCTTGAAAATGGCAAGTGTGCCATCATCCTCGCCTTCCTCTGATTCTCGGACCTCGGCCACTCACCCTACTCAACCTAGGCGCGAGGTGGTCCTCTCTTTCTCTCTGTAGATATATAAATAATGTGTATACGTTAGTGTTCGTTGTAGTGATTCTCTTGAGGGTTTCTGTGCATGTAAGGTTGATGATGTTGCCACNNNCGAGAATGGTGCCTTCAACGTATTCGAGAAAAAGCCTGACTTAGTACCCCAACATTTTCAGTAAGTTTTTTTTTTTTTTTTCCAGCATGTGTATGTTCTCAGATGAGGTTATAAATTTTTTTTTTAATATCTTGTTTTTAGGAATCACCATAATCGTTTATTTTTAGGACAATATTCTTTGCCAAAGTTTAGTTAAGAAATTTTGAAACAAAAATTTTTGAAATGATGATTTGAATTCATTCAAGTGGATCTTTAACTTCGTCTTTGTAGAGAATTTTAAATTTCAAACTTTTNTGCGTCTGTTCTTAATTATGTACCCTAGACTGATCTGAGAAGAAAGATTCTTTTGTGGTTTGGCAAATGACGTACGAGGCCGCTTGTAGTCAATTGTAGTGTACTTTTGGTTATGCAATAACATGTATTTGTATATTTAAAGCTGAAAAGAAATTTTAGCAAGGTGTTAGCCATTAACTGAGTTGAAAAGCGTAAATTTTGAAATTATAGTTGGTGAACATTGTCCATGTAAAAAAGAAAAATGAAGGAAGCCCTTATAATATATCAGACTGATAATTTCTTGTCCGAAGGACATGAAATTAGGTTCGCTTGGACAACCATACAACAAAATTGCTAGGACATGTTGTTTTCCTGTGGATGTCTTTTTCATGTTCTGATTTATAAATTTGCCAGGAATCTTTAGTTAAAAATTTAACAAGTTTACCCATTCGAGTAGTTTAGATCCTTTGGGGTTTTTCTTTGTATTAATGGATGCATGGAGTATTAGTTAGTGCTCTGCTTATTAATGCCATTAAATGGCTCTGCTTATTGTTCCAAACTTACTTCATGTTTCAGTTCTTGATATACGCTCTTGCTCTCTATCTCTCCTGTGTATGTATGTGTCTGTATGGTACACGTTCCTTCCTGAAGTATTTCCCATACAATCGGACCATTTTCCCAAATTTTTCTCTTAGCAACTCCTATGTTAGAAGCAAGATGTTGTCTAATTAGACCACAAATTACATACTGCACCGCACAGTCACATGCAGATACACTTTCCTACCTAGAATAAGTGAACTCTGTTATTTGTCATCCTAAAATGTTTTAACAGTCTGCAGACATCAACTTCTTTTTGTGTGACGTTCTTATAAATGATGTGTGAGTCTTTAAAAGGAAAAGAAAATGTAAAGATTGGATAGATTTGAAATAGTCAGTAACTAAGCCTGATCTCTAAAATGATGCCTCTTTAATGGATTTCTTTCTCAAACATTCCATAACGTTGCTGTTCTGGTATACTTGATAGTGGATTAACTGACCATTAGTAAAAACAATGTTTTTAGATTTGCTTTTATTACTTGAATCTGTTGTGAAGCAAAGCTCTGTCTGCGGTTCTCAATTTTATTACTTCGAAAAGTTATGCAGTTGATTCACAATGACTCCTGAATTGTTGAGAGTCAATTGCAGTGGATTAACTTCTACAGTGCAGTTAATATTTACTTGTTTTAGCCTTAAAGATGATATGATACATTTCACTTTGGTTAGCATTCTCAATAGCATGGACTACATTGAGAAGTATAAAAAATATGAAGTGGACTGCACTCGGAGGCTAATGGCGAAATACTTCTCGAAGAAGAATCTTTATGGGGGTAAACAGCTATGCTCTTAGTTCTTGCTTGCTCTTTACACTTGAATACACTTTACTTTCTGATTTGTCTGTAGAATAGACTGGTTAAACTTCTGATTTTTATTTCCTTTTCTTCCAGGTAACATATTTGAGGAAAATATGACAATAGATGATGAGATCATAATGTCTAGCAGGTATAACGGAATTAATAATGATATTTACAGTGGGGAATTTCTTATGTTGTATCATGACCTAAGCTGTCTTATGTTGTATCCTGACCTAAGCTGTCTTTTGAAAATCTATCTCCAGGTGGCCATGCACTCGTTCGTTTGCAGATCCAGTGCAGGGTTTTGAAGCTCAGAATAGCAGCGGTTCATCTTCAACAGCAGAAAGCCCAAATAATATTTCAAATGGCAAGCTCCAACTGAAGAAGAGTAGCTGAAAATCAATTTGTTTCTCTCTCTCTAGTTGTGTATTGTACAGAAATGGATGTGGATGGTATAGACCAACACGTTATGAGGCGAAATATGATAGAAGTTTCCTCCTTTCTCTCTTACGCTTTTCTTTTTATTTTCTATTTCTTAGTTTTCGATTCAAGGTAGGTGGGGGAGGGCGGGAAAGGGAGAGGGATCTGATTATGCGTCCGCCATTCGGTGGTAAATTGGTCATCATAAATGACAAGCGGCTTGGAAGGATGCAAAAAACTGACATTTTCAATGCAGAATATTGGTAGGATTAAACGCACTTTTGATCCTTAAAGAGCATTAAATTGTTTAACACTTCCCATATTGATCCAGGAACAGGTATAGGTTTTCAAACCCTAAAAACTGGGATAGATCAGTAGGGTCAGTGAAGATTATTCTGTATTTAACATGAACTTTTTCTATACTGAGTTACAAGTAACACTCTGACTTATTGAATATGTGTTTCATATATCTTTTTTCAGAAAAGAGTGGTAAGTAAATGTTTTGTAAAGGTTTTAACTCAGAAGCGCGGTGATGTAGTTGCCGATGGAGAATACAACTAAAGATCTCTCCTATTTCCGACACCTAGGTTTAGCAGCTAGCATGGATTGTCATTTAAGCCTTGCATTTTGATTCTCTAATAAGTCCTTTGAGCTTGTAATACAAATTTGCTAATCTTGCATTGTATTGCATTCCACAAGTTATGCATAACGCAAACGCCATATCCCAGTATAGTAGTTTCAGAGTATAGGCATTTATCGGATTGGATTGCATAAAGGGTATGAATGAACTATAGCTCACAACCTACCATTTTAATTATGTATCATCTTGTAATATAACAACTGGTTACTTGTGGCCTTTAATAATCCTCTGCTTCTCTTGGCCACAAGTTAACCTGATCTTTAGGTGGGATATTGTTAAAGCTGACCATACCTGGGAAGTTGCAGCTGATTGATGATGAAACATTACAAAGATACCAATGATATGTCTAGTATCTACGTATTTACATCTGTAATCTGTGGCGAGAAGAGTTGAATACAAATAAACTGAAATAGCAATCACAGGGATGGCTAGAAACTCTATGAATAATTGTATGAACATCACAACAAAGTTTAATAAAGTAGCTATTTCATCGATAAAATGGATTTCATATTGCCTCCTTTACTTGCTGTATATTCCTATCTATCTACCAGGGAACTAGCGATGGATTAAAAGACTTGAAGCCTCGGCTCTAAGGCGAGTTGTATTGGCAGTGTCAGTGACTTCTTCCAGAACCTTCAGAGGTGTAAGCATGTGGCTGATAACTATTTGAAGGGAAGAAACTTTGTCCTTGAGCTGGGCATTCTCTTGGAGGATCTGGTGGTTGCTCTCCAACAAGCGGATGAGCTTTTCTGATAGCTGATGATTAATAGTTTGAACCTGGTTAAGCTGTAACTGAAGCTCTTCGATAAGCTTCTTCTTGCGCATCCTTGATCTTCGAGCTGATTCTCTGTTAGATATCACTCTTTTGAGCCTCCTCTCATTGACAATGCTGAGCCGGTTCTCTCTTCCTTCATCCAAAGTAGACGCCCCAGTTGTGCTGACAGAAGATATTGCATTAGGAGAGAATACATGGAGTGGAACATGAAACTGAGGGCTGGCTAAGAATCTCCATTCAGTGTTTTGTGAAGGGTTTGCAAGGGATAAACATTCAACAGGCTGCATGTTGGAAAGGTGAGTTGAGGGATTTGTTCTGAAATTGGGACTGAGAGGAAGAAGATCTTGAACTGGGTTTGCACCACCAACACCGTGGTGTACTTCCTTCAGTTCAAGCTGTGGCTCCATGGCATCTATATTCAGGTGACTTGAAGGGATTAGAGAGAACAAGAGAGCAAGAGACAGCATGAAGTGGTGAAAGATATATATACTACTTGTATGAACAAGGATCTCTTTGTGTAGGAAATGTTGGCTATAACATAAAGAGTTTGAAGGAGTCTTATATGGGTGGACGCTCTGCTTTTTTCTTTTTTCTTTTTTTTTCATCATCTTAATATTTTATGTAAAACTAAAATTATAATCTATTGAACTCAAAATAAATGCATATATGATACATTATATGAATGTATAAATAATGTTATACATCTGTCTACCTAACGATGATTTAATACATCAATTCTAGTCAAGATTCTCTACGTAAGTTAAACTACAGTAAGTCAAAAGTTTAGCATTAGTCTTACACTATGAAAAAGGGAGTGAAGTAAAGCTAATTAAACAACCTTCTTTATTAAATGATATTGAAGAGGTTAAAGGTACATAACTAAAGTAAAGAAAATAATTTATACTATAAATCTATGTAATTAAATTTTCACTTCACTATCCTAATTAATTACACGACTATCTGATTTATCATGATATTAAAAAGTTACATCATTAGTGAGATAATTAAGAATGCAAAGCAACTTAATTACCTTTTCATTTCATATTAATATGTTTAGTTTGATCACAAAGGCATCATCTAGTGCGCTCTTTTGACAAAAGAAAATCACTTGAAATAAGGTTAAAGACAATCAATTAACTTCCATCTTTATCTCTAAACTAAGTTTGGTAAAATCAAAAAGGATCAAGTAACCATGATTACTGAAAAAAATCCTTTATGAGAACAATTAAAGCATCGTTGTTCATGTCATTATTAGCAAAATCATCGGGTTTGTGGCATAATATGAATAAGGACTGAAGAAAAAATTTCAAATTAAGATGTGATTTTATTTTTTTTTTAATATAATTTGGATAGAATCTCATTAAACCAACAAATATAAATTTGAATGAGATTATATGGTATTGATTATAGTGATTGGACTTGGATTATTTTAACGAGTCTTTACATGGACTACTAATATATGATTTGAATTTGATTATGAAAGTGGAATGATTTAATCTTTAATAGAAGTGCATTAAATTCACATCAATTTCTAGTCTTAAAGTTAATATATGAGCAATTTGGGTGCAAGAGGCGGTGACATTTACTTGCACGTTTAGCTATATCATGACTCTGCGTACTTCGTAAGTATTGTAAATTTGCCATATGTTCATGTGTGTCCGTAAACTGATAAATTAATTTTCAAACAAATTAAGTAGTGCCCAACTGCCCATCAACTTGTTGGAATATTAGTCTCAAATGATCATGTAATTAAATGGTAATAACAAAATGAAGACCATTTTTCTGTCCAATTAGTTTCTAATTATCATCAGATTTGCGTGGCATATTCTGAAAGCTTATTATCGAAAGCGCATACTCCCCTGAAGTTAGTCATACAATATTATAACCGGTAAAAGATGCAGAAATCGCTAAATGAGAAAATAATGCCACAGAAATTGGAAAAGCCCAGGGGGAGGTTCCAGCAATCGTCAAAAAGTGAGAAATCGCGAGTGCAGGAGCAATGTGGCATGGTCTGAAAATGCAGAGTGTATTTGGTCATTTCTTCTTAGTCTCATCACCGGGCTGGGTGAAAGTGATAGAATGTTCAACATAATCGAGCTGGTGCTGCCAAGTCCCAGTGCCATGCAAGTTCGGATGGAGTGCCAGACTGAGGCTAACCGGGGGCAGAACGATACAAGATACAGCGGGAAACGAGGTTGTGTTGGTAAATGAGTTTGTATTTTGTCTCTTGATTTTCATGCTGTGTACTCCGTTTTAAAGCCCCTGGTTTAGCAAAGGAAGACACTAACGGGTTAGCATGCCCACCCCTAGGAGGGCTCAGCCAAGGGCTTCAAGGACTCACTGGGCAATCTGCTGCATGGCTGCTTAGGGCACACACTCTCCTGCTTCACTCTTGATTCTTAAAGCAGTAACTTGTAGTTATTTCCCAAGTCTGTAGGTTCCACAATAAAAGCTGGTAGCCAGATGCTTATGTATTACGTATAGCAATTGACATGTAGAGGAGTTAAAGCCTTGAAAGTAGGTTTTTTTGACGAAGTTCAAGACATTTGTAAAAAAACTCATCTGAAGTTGCTGAAACAATTTTGTTTTTTTCTTCAGTTGAACAGAATTTAGGAATAGTAAAATCCTTAGTACAGAGGTTCCTTTACTTAGCAACCTGAAATCATTTCAAAACTGGAAGAAAAAAAAAGGTAAAAAAATCCACACCAGAATAATAAAAACCTCAAGTTCCAACAAATTTATGTTTCTTGAAAATGCAACTTTTATATAGAGCACGATTCTCAGTATCTGGCACTACCATAGTTGAATTAGTAGTACAAACAAAATAATCCTTGCTGAGAAAAGCTCTAATCCAAACTTTAAAAATTTCCAAATCCCAATTCAAAAAGTAAAATTCAACAAAAAGAACTAGCATCAGAAAAGTGTAACTTATAAACCCCAATCATGTTGAGCGTAGACAACACCAAACCATCTTGTCAAACATACCAGCAAACAGCCATTTAAAAACAATTGCCTAGTAAGTCCTGCACAATGAAAACTAAGCATAGACATAATGCAAAGAATGATTGCGGATCCTTAGTGGATGGAGATTCTGCGGGCTACTACAAAACCAACAGTATAAAGTAGAGTAGAGTTGGTGAGAACAAGTGATGCTTAACTTCAATAACAAAAGATTATTCCAAACAAATATTTCCAGCGGTCAAAGTTAAAATCAATTTTCCCCACTCAAACCAATTAACAAGTACATATATCCAACCCCTAGTGGAAACCGTAGAGTTAATAGGCCCTCCAAAAATACAGAGTAAGAGATAAAGAAGCAAACAACAATAAAGTAGAAAACAGAAATTAGTAAAAATAGTTATTTTTAAATACAGCATATTTTACATTTCACACTTTCTCCAAACATATGAGTGTGCAATCCAAAAAACGCACAATAAATATATACATTGAAAATTACTTAATTCAAAAATTCAGGGGTACAACGCAGTCATCGAATATTCTTATACTTCCACTAAAACACATTGAAAAAACCAAAAAGAATCTCAGTAAATAGATTTTTTCCAACAACGTTAAACAAACTAGTGCTCAACAAAAAACCTTCAAAATCATATGTGACCTCAAATTACCTTCACAGGCCATGACGAGCTCTTTGGGTTCTCCTCCTCTCATAACTGGCATCATCTGTTGGTAACTCATAACGACAAACGGGACATGTATTTCTGATACCAAGCCAGGGTACAATGCAATCCCCATGATACCGATGAGCACATGGCAACTGCTTCGCCTTCTCTCCAACACTAAGATCATCCTTACATACAGCACAAACAGCATTATTACTCTCCACATCCTCTTGAGTCAAAATCACCAGGGGAAGATTCTCAACAACTGATTTTGACGCAGGAGGTCGACCCATCCATGCATTCTCATTCTCTGCAAATTGCCCAAACAACATCTCGTACTCAGCAGTATGGAAAAAATCATCATGATCACCAAAATAAGTCTCATTATTATAATTATCCGTTTCTGGGTTTGTCTCCAAATTATTAGCATTCAATAGAACTTCCCACTCCAAATTCTCAAAGCGTCCTACTCTTTCCACACTAACAACATCCTCAGGTGCAATCATGGGCGAAATCGAAAGAGAAACAGAATTCTCATCATCATTTTCATCAATAAACATGCTAAGAATCTCCCTCTCATCAACACGACCATCAACTTCCTCCCATTCAAAATCCTCATTGGTTTCTCTATTATCCTCTAAATGAAGTGAATCCCAACAAAGAGGAATGTTCGTTTCATCATCGTGTTCATCTTCATTAACATACTCATCCGCTGAATGCAAGCCCAAATCCCCTAATGCAATTTCATTTTCATTCTCATCATCAGAATCAGAATCTGAACCAAACTCAATAACACGAATGCCTGACGACCCCACCTCACCAGAAACCCTTCTCCCAATAAAGAAATCATCATCGTCAAGATTATCGATATCAGCAATAGAAAAACCGCAACAATGATTATTATTAATACTATCGTCGTCGTGGTCCTCAACATTATTATTATTATTATTTCTGACATTGCTATTACTGCCATTAGGTTCACGAATATTCAGAACACCAAACCCTAACCCTAGACCAAAATCAAGGTCCAAATGATCAATATCCATTTCACTATTTCCTTCAATAACACCAAACCCGGACCCATTTAACGGATCCGAAACTAACACAGTAGCAGTGTTATCACCATCACAACCAGCACCAATTACCTGAGACTGCTCCACGCGTTGCTGAAACAGATCCATGACGAAATTGACCTGGTTCTCGCGTCGATCGAAGAGATCCGGGGCGTTGGACACCAGGGAGTCAGATTCCGACACGTCGTCGTGGAAAAGAAGCGCCGATTGACGGTGTGGATTGGAGGACGGTGAGAATTCAGGATCAGAGGCGTAGATGTCGACGTCCGGGTGGGACCAGTACGGGAGCGAATCCGGGTTTAGGGTTTCGTCGTCTAAGTCGTGCTGGAGATGAAGATACGAAGAGGAAGAAGAGACCTGAGCCATGTTCTGTTTCGTTTCGTTTAAAAATTTAAGAAAAATTTGATTTTTGATTTTGATTTTCTGAGTGTTCTGTTTTGATTGCCAGGTGCGAAAGTGGGTAGCTTTGCGTTGGAGCTATTGGATAGCCTTGTTCACAATGCAATTACTTTTGTATCCTCTGTGTGGGAATCTGAGGGGATGTGAATGTCTGGGACTCTTTTGTCTTTTTAGTATTGGTGTTCTTGCTGATGTAGTAGTTATGAAGTCAATAACCGTATTTCCTGCCGCGTGGCGCGTGGGTGCATACTTCTTCTCAGTTTGGTTGGAATTTTATAGTTCTAGTTTTTTTTTTTTTATTTAATAGTAAGATCTCAATCTTGCCTTCTTATTTTTAATGTTAACTAGTCACCTGATACTAAGCTTCAGAGTTGGTAAAACCAATTAAAAGAAGGGAAATTTCAACAAATATCCCAAATTAGATTGCAAAAATACTCTTCAAATTTCTCTTATTTCTCTATCTATTTGCAAGTAAATGGACTAAAATACCCACCCTTTATACATAAACACAACACAAAACTCCCTTCAACTCTCTCACACTCACTCTTTCTCACAACCCCAACCCAACTCCCTCACACATACACCATCCAACACCGACGACTAAGACAAAAAGACACGTAGGCAGAGGAGATGTGCAATAGAAAGCGAACCAATGCAACGTGATTTACAGTGGGTGGGTCTCTCTCTTTCAACAAATGTTTTGTGTTTGTGTAATGAAAATGAATCAAAAATGTGCTTGTGTTTGTGTTTGTGTAACGAAAATAAATGAAAAATGTGTTTGTGTAATGAAAATGAATGAGATGTGATGAAAAATGAATGCACGAAAGGTGGTTGATGAAATGCCTGAATGAGATTTCGATCCTGGCAGTAGGACCGTTCGATCCTGGCAACGGACCCATTCAAATTTCCCTTAAAACAAGGGTTATAAAAAATAATCCAAATTATGAAGATCTTTTAAAAAATAATCAATTGCTCACTTTTATATAATTTACCTAACCACTTATATGTTANGATGACTAAATTCAAACTCCCTCTAACCATTCCAAAATTCAAACTCTCTCTCTCTCTAACCCATACAATCCAACTAGATTCGACGCAAATGATGGAGAAGACAAACTAACAATGGAGAAGATGAAGTACTGATGGAGATAACAAAACGATGGGCAGAGAAGATGAAGCGATGAGCACAGAAGACTAAGCAACACACGTTCTTTGCGATTNTTCAACTAGTTGCACATGATTCTATTGTGGATTTTGAAGCGTGAATGCCGAAAAACTTTTCTTAAAGATAAATCATCCGTTTTTCTATTATTGTATTTCTGATTTAGTTTCATGGGTATTTTTTGTTGGATTTTGAGTTATTGACTTGGAATTTGTTGTTTCTAGTGTTTAAATGCACAAAAATAATGTTTAAATAATCTATTGAAGTAGTTTAGAGTAGTTTAAATGAATTTTTGGAGTTGAAAAACATTGAAATGGTTGCCAAAAAATACAAGGGATTACCAGAAAAATGGTTGTCGAATGGACCTAATCGATCATTTAGACCAAAGTGGGTTCAATGTGCCTCAATGTGGTGTAGTTAAGTTTTTTACATAGGATATCAAACCATATTTTATATGACATGGCATCAAATATATTAAGTAAATTTGATAAGTATTATGGTTCGTTGGATCACTTCAATAAAATGTTGGTTATAGTGGTTATTCTTGATCCGAGGTCCAAACTGCGGTACTTCTCTTTTGCATGGAATAGGATATGGAATGCTGATGCTAAAAAGGAAGAGGCCCTGAAAACTGAGACTAAGACATTGTTGGTCTCACTTTATGATATATATTCTAACTTTGACAAGGGTTTTCCAAGAGACCCCATGCGCCATGAAGTTTCAAATCCTACCATAATAGAACAAATTGAGACTGAAGATGATTTATCACTAATTACAGATCCTAGTGATGATTTTAAGAGTGATCAGATTATGATGGTGTCATTGAATAAGATAGAGACATATTTGTCAAATGCTAATGTACAACACAAAAAGACAAGTTTGATGTTTTGGAGTGGTGAAGAAAAAATAGTGTTAACTATTCGGTGTTATCCTGATTGGCAAGGGATGTTTTTGCAATTCCTAATTCTACTGTAGCTTCGGAGTTAGCATTCAGTACAGGAGGGTGTGTTCTGGACCAATTTAGGAGTTCATTAACTCCTAAAACGATTGAACCCATAATATGCTATCAAAATTGGGTTGTCTCTACTTTATGAGACAAAGACGAAATATTCTCAATCTCATAATCAAAGCCCAATCCAGGAGAAAGCATAGAGGAGGCCAATACTGGAGATACTGTGGGTTTTTGTACATTGCTTGAATCAAGTAATATTGAATTCTAGTTAATAATTTTTATTATTTTTTATAATTTATATTACATTTGTAGCTATTCTAATTTGGGATTTTCCTTTGCAATCAATATAGAGGTTATGAAATCAACTATAACATCCATTGAATTTTTGAACCTTGATCATGAGTGAGGCAATATTTATTACACTACAACAAATTTGACCTTTTAAAGCATTTGAAAAACACCATAAATATACTTTTACAGCGTTTTTCACAACGTCGTGGGTGGCGACGCCGTAAAAGTGGAGAGTTTTTCACAGAGCTTTTCGCGGCGTTTAAAAAACGCTGTAAAATTTTTTTTATAGCATTTTTTAAACGCCATAAATACAGGTTTTTACGGCGTTGAAAAAACGCCGAAAATAAAGGTTTTTTACAACGTTTTTTAAACGCTGTGAATAAGCCTTTCTTACAGCGTTTTTTAAACGCTGCGAATAAGCTTTCAATTACTTTTTTTTTAAATGCTATGAATAAGCTTTCTTACCACATTTTTTAAGGTATTGAAACAAAATTATTATTCAGGTTAATCAAAATTTATTATTTATTAT
>JANLJB010000211.1:0-11322 GCA_026212285.1 Bursera cuneata
TGTCTCTCAATTTTGCAAACAAAATTCTACTTCTATTGAATTTTTTCCTGATTTTTTTCTTGTGAAGGATTTGAATACAAAGGCATCCTTGGTCCGAGGCTGAAATAAAGATAATGTCTATAAGTGGCCAATCTCTACCTCTACATCCTTAGTACTTCTCGTTCAGCCAACACCACTATTTTTCCTAATCTTTGGCATTGCCGCCTCAGACACCTATCTTCTCAAATTCAAGAAAAAATAATGTCTATTGCTTCTCTCCCTTATTCTCATTCTCATTCATTTTGTGATTCATGTTTATGCAATAAAAGCCATCGACTTCCCTTTGGTATCTCTAGTGTGACGAGTTCTTCTCCTTTAGAAATTTTATATACTGATGTTTGGGGTCCCTCCCCGGTTAAGTCTTTTGATAATTTTCGTTATTATGTGATTTTTGTCAATCATTTTACCAAATATACTTGGTTTTATCCCCTTTGTCATAAATCCGATGTTTCCTCAATTTTTGACACCTTTAAAAAATTGGTTGAAAACTATTTTCAGACTTCCATTAAAACTATTTACTCTGATGGAGGTGGAGAATATGTAGGTTTATCTCATCTTTTATCCACTTATGGCATTCAAAATCTTCGCTCTCCTCCTTATACACCTCAGCTTGTTGGTATTGTAGAACGTAAACACCGTCATATTGTTGAAACAGGTTTAACTCTTCTTCATCAAGCTTGCATGCCCTTAAAGTATTGCTCCATTGCTTTTCAAGCTACTGTTTATCTTATTAATCGTATGCCACAAAGCACTCTAAAATTTCATTCTCCCTACCACAAACTTTTTCATCAAATTCCCAATTATAACAAATTAAAAGTTTTTGGGTCTCTCTGTTATCCTTGGTTGCGTCCCTACTCAACTCACAAATTACAAACCCGATCTAAACCATATGTCTTTATAGTTTATTCCATCACTCATAACTCTTTGATAGGTTGATTTTATCATGTTATTTAATACCTTTATTTTTGACAATTGATGCGTTCTTGAGGCTTTCTAATGAAATTTATGTTAGTATTGCAAAAAAGAAGAGATTCTCCGGAGAAAGCATAATTTAAGTCAAAAACAGAGAAAAAGCAAAACAAGAAGAAAAGTTGAAGGCAGCGCCTCAGCGCTATAGTGCTCAAAAGTGACCGCTGCAGCGTTGAACACAGAAGCTGACCGCCAAGGCAAAATTGACCAGCGCTGCAGCGCTAATGCAACTTCACTTAGGACGTTTTCCAGAGAGCTCACCGCTACAGCGGAAGACTTTAGAGCCGCGGCCCAATCCATAGACGTTTCACGTATCAAGTCAGAGAGCTGAGGGCCGAGGCGCTGGGTTAGTGACTGCTGCAGCGCTGCCCCGATTTTACTTAGCCGACTTGGTTATTTTAAAGGAAAAAAGTCAAGTTCGCCCCTCTCTTTTAGCTTGACCTAGGACTTCATATTTAAAGAGTTTTTTAAATAGATTAGGAGAGAGAGTCGTCAAGGGGAATCANTAGCAACATTGGAGAGCAAAGCCAAGATTATAGATTCTCTTCCCAGAAGCTTTGATGAAGTTCTTGATGGATTTCATCTTTACTTTGCTTTGTTCACTATTACCATGTGTAACTAATTCTCTATGTGATTGAGAGATATTTTTTGTAGTTAGACAATGATTTAATGATTTTGGTTTTACAATCCGATTAAATATTTGATTAATTTGAAGGATGAATCTGAATTACTGAGTTTATTTCAGAATTTTTTGTTTGGTTGATTAGGTGCACAACTAAGAGATCAGATTAGAGAATTCATAGTTAATCTAAAAACCTAATAGGCAAACGTTGGGAGTTCTAGGTATTGGTAACAATTTGTAGTCTCTGACTGCAAAGTAATTCATAATCTCAGNGTTAAAAGTTCATGCTTGGAGAGTCTTACCTGGTTCAGTTATACTTTCTATGCACTTTGCGTCTGTTAGATAAATCTAATTAAGCATTCTTCTAGGTTGTTCAATAGAGAGAGTTAATTAATAAGATTTCTTTTAATTGACTAGGAATGATAGGTAGATGCACTACAATAGATATGGAATGCATCAGACTGGTGTTCTTGTAAATCACAAATATAAATCAAAATAACAGAATCAATTGATTTAATGAGTCTGAAAAAATAAAATAATCTTTTCAATCACTTTTGTCTCTATTGTCTACATCGTTTTATTTGATTGCATTATTAATTTAGTTGTTTGNTTTTAATTGATCGAAAAATTCTCCTTTACATTTTACAAGATTTAGGTTTTAGATTTTATAATTTAAGTTGGAATCAAAATTCTCATAATCCAGTCTTTGTAGGATTCGACCCTTATTTACACTATACTGATTGACCAATCTAGGGGATAAATAAGGTTTATTTTGGTTGATCGTTTTGGTCACGCCACTCTTATTTGTGCTTAGATCCAAGAACGAATAATGTCTTACCGATCTTCACAATAAATGGTTAAAAACCACATCTTCTAATTTGTTACATAAATCTCTTTCCCCCGAATCCTCTATTGATTCTCTCCCAACAAACTTATCTTCATCTATGACTACCTCATATAAATAAGAACTTTATCATTATTCTAGCTTTAGAATTTTGATCATTGATGTAACAAAAAGATATAAGAGAAATGATTGTATAAAAGATAACTTTTATTTATTTCATAATTATTTATATTATAGAAATATATCTTACTCTTAGGGCATATCTCTAACAATAACAAGAAATGTAAGTTTTAGCATGACACTTAATCGTAGCAAAATCAAGTGTTCAACTTGCAACTAAACGTGGACGTGTAACTAGAAACGATGAACTTGTAAACAATAATGTTAACTCGTAGCTGGTAACATGAAACATGCAATAAGATTAACCAAAGTTGTAACAAGAAACATCGAGGTTGTAGGATGACACCTAAATATAGCAAAATAAAATGCGTAACTTGCAACCAAATGTGAACTTGTAACAATGAACAATAAACTTGTAAAATATAACATTAACTTGTAACAAGTAACATGAAACTTGAAACAAGGTTAACTAAAGTTATAACAAGGAACGTCGAAGTTGCAGCATGAAACCTAGATGTAGCAAAATCAAACATTCAAATAGCAACTAAACGTGGAATTGTAACAACGATAAACTTATAAAACATAATGCTAACTCGTACCATGGAATCTAAAACTTGTTACAAGGTTAACCGAAACTGTAACAAGGAACGTCGAAGTTATAGCATGACACCTAAACACAGCAAAATCAAATGTTTAACTTGCAACCAAATGTGGACTTGTAACCAAGAATGATGAACTTGTAAAATATAACACTAACTCGTAACATATAATATGGAACTTGCAAAAAGGTTACATAAAGTTGTAACAAGGAATGTCAAAGCTGCAATATGACACCTAAATATAACAAAATCAAACTTTCAACTTGCAACTTGACGTGGACTTGTAACAAGGAACAATGATCTTGTAAAATATAACTTTAACTCGTAACACGTAACATGAAAGTCTCAACAAGGTTAACCAAGGTTGTAACAAGGAATATCAAAGTTATAACATGACACCTAGATGTAGCAAAATCAAACATTCAACTTGCAACCAAACATAGACTTGTAACAAGGAAAAATGAACTTGTCAAACATAATGTTAACTTGTAACATGTAATGTGAAACTTGTAACAAAGTTAACCAAAGTTGCAATAAGGAATGTCAAAGTTGCATCGTGACAACTAAATGTAGCAAAATAAAATGGTTAACTTGCAACCAAATGTGGCCTCGTGACAACGAACGATGAATTTGTAAACTATAACTTTAACTTATAACCAGTAACAAGAAACTTGTAACAAGGTCAACGAAAGAACGTTGAAATTGCAATATGAACCTAAATATAGCAAATTAAAACATTCAACTTGCAATCAAACTTGGCCCTGTAACAAGGGACAAAAAACTTGTAAAACATAATATTAACTCGTAACAAGTAACATGAAACTTGCAATAAGATCAATCAAAGTTGTAATAAGGCATGTCCAAGTTGTAGCATGATACCTAAATATAGCCAAATCAAATGTTCAACTAGCAACCAAACGTGGATTTGTAACAAAGAACGATAAACTTGTAAAGTATTATGTTAAAACCTAACAGGTAAATAAACTTGTAATAAAATCCAGCCAAAACCATATTAGAGAGCATAAACTTTGTAAATTGACAGATTAATGTTGCTAAATTAATTAGTTCTCTTTAATTAATTTTTCCAACTTATAAGAGCCTAACTAACCACTAAATAAAATATAGCTTTTAGTAAATTTACTTTTTCAAAAAATATATAGATATTTTAAAAAATGAACATAATTTTATTCTATTCTCTTTCTTATAATAAATTTATTTATATGCTAAGAAAAATTATTTATTAAATATTTAATTTATTATAATAAAATTTTATTAAGATTTTGACAAAATTTAAAAAATCTTAATTGTATTTAAAAATATATTAAAATTTTATGCTAACCTAATATTATATTTTATTATTTTTAATTAATTTTTTAAATTTGCATTATGATCCTTAAATATGATTTATTTCTATTTATTTCTTTTCGAAATGGAATGTATTGATACAAGGGATATATTGCAGCAGTTCCCTTCTTTAAATGGCGTATAAATAGCACAACTCTTGCATATAATTTGTCCATGTCCGTAACAAAAATAATGAAATCAATCTATCAGAGTTTACCTCCAAAAGAACTTAAATATTAATACCCCAACTTAGTTNGATGATAGCTTCTCATGTTGTAACATTCTATAATGTTCTCTGGTATGGCAAATTTTATCTTCTTTTTCTTTCCCTGCAAACAACATAAAATTAAAATCATTTTTTATTTTGTAAATCTCAAAACAAATAGAATTTACATTCTTTTATATTTGTGTGTCTGTGAAATAAACAATTTATTCTCTAAAGCTAAAGTTAAACTGAAAAANGAACCCTAAGTAGTTTTATATGTTTTTGGAGGAAAAGATTTAAATGCTACATGCACAGGATACTTCTACTCATTCACATGTAATAAATTTCTATTATTTTTGTTACAGAGAAAAACTACACTGAGAAAATGTAGAATGAACACAAAAGTAAATACACAAACAATAATAATAATAATAATATAAAAATAACCAAATTTAAGGGTTCTAGAATTTAATTAAATCCTTATTTTTTTATTTTTTTAATTAAAATCATGATGCAACGGTTAACAATAGCAGTTCAATTACAAATTGCATATGCCAATAAAAGGCACCATCACTGATCCCATCCACAACTTTCCATCCTTCTCTTCCACTTCACTAATAAACTTCAAAGTCTTTCCTTCACAATCTTCTAAGACTTTCAAAACTTCTCCATTTTCACTAAGCTTGATAGCAGTTGCATGGGGCTTCCCTCCTACTAACAGTGAGTGCAGTTGCCTAAAGCTAAGCGGAAGTTTTAATAATGTCTTCCCAATCCATGAATTAGAAAGAATCAACTTTCCAAAAAGACCTTTCTTCGAGTGCAAGGCTACCCAAAACTCTCCTTTGGAATTTCTTCTGATATTGTCTGGGAATCCTGGTAGCTCAGCAAAAACATCAAACTTTCCAGTGTTATGACCATGAAGCCAAAACCTTAAAATCCGACCAGTAGTGGTTTCGGCTACTAGTACAAAAGTACGGTCTTTGCTTAAAGCAACACCATTTGCAAAAGCAATGTCTCGTAACAACACAGTCACTTCTTTGCTTGATTTATTGTATTTCAGCAACCTGCCTGTCTTGTCTCCACTCAAGACTGATGACATGAATTGCCTGCAAATGAATAAAATTCTACAATTAAGAAAAGTAATCTTTCCTTCTTATGCTTCTACTTTCTATCATCTTTTCAAAAACCAGAATTCCTGATACAGATATCCGCATAAGCTGTTATACGAGGAGGAATTAACTGTTAAGTAAACTAATAAAATACAGTAGATTGAATTGAAAACTTATCTTCAAAAAGGGAAAAAAACTGAACAGAATAGGGATATTTGCCAAGTGAACATTAGTCAGTAATTCACTTTTTGGTTACCCAAGAAAGCTCTGAGCTCTCCTTTTTAAACCTTCATGCTCAGCCTCACTTGAGTAGGATCTTCATTTTTAGGAGACACTTTTAATGACAGAATTGTTTGAATGTATTTTAAGTACCAAAAAGTAGAATTTTTTCTTTTGAATTTTATTATGGAAGGTCAATTTATGGGTGCTAGTTACACAATATAAATTATAAAAGCTTCAATATTTCATGTTAACTACTAGTTCAACAACATATAATATGGACTTCACATGTTTCATATAATTCACGGCATAACTAATTGGCAATTCAGAGCTTGAATTCTAGAGACCTTGTAATGTAAATTATAAAAGCTTCAATATTTCATGTTAACTCTAGTTCAATAATATATACTATGGACTATACATGTTTCATATAATTCACGGCAAAACTAATTGGCCATTCAGAGCTTGAATTCCAGAGATCTTGTAATATTAATAGAAAAGAACAAAGTATTTGCACTTGAATTACTTCCAAATTAAGTTTAGCCAAAGTCTGAAAGTTAAAAGAGTATTTTGGAGGTTAAATCAAAATATCTTGTTGCCATATCTCACAATAATTATATTTTCGCTTTCATTATTTAGAATTAAGAAATGAACTAAAGCAAGCCACTATCAAGGGAAAGCACCTACTACTTTAAATCCAAACTCCACAAGCACGAAAGGGAAGAATAAGTTTGTTTTCAATTACCTTCTCTGGAAAATTGTACTTGAATCCGTAAAGTAAATTACATCTTCCTGTTCATCGATGTCCATATCATTGGTGAAGCGGAATGGCTGGCCTTCAGCTTCTGTGACAAGTTGAGTGGCCAAGCCACCTGCAGGTCCTACAACTTGAAGGCCAAAGTAGGCATCAGCAATGTAGAGATCTCCTGTTTTCTCATCAAATCGTAGCCCTAATGGCCTCCCACAAATGTGCTCCATCTCTGGTGCAAATGGGCGAATACATTCCTTCCTGGTAAAACAAAGATTATAGTTTGTAATCAATGAACTATAATTCCTGCATCAATGATCAGCACTGGAAACATGGATTTCAACACAAGTGGAGCTCTAGCTAAAGTTTACAATTCTCCCATGTGGTTGTGCAACTTCACTAAGTTTAAAAATGCGAAAGTAACTATTATTGATCATATCATTTATTGCAAAAATGATCAGCATTAGAAACATGGATTCAACGCAAGGGGAGCTCTAGCTAAAGTTTACAAGGCTTCCATTTGGTTTGTGCAACTTCACTAAATGTTAAAATGCAAATGTGACTACTATTGATCACATCATTTATCTTTATTAATATCCAATATAATGCTTATAGGTTTAGGTATAACTTGAATATTTAAGCCCCTACATGCATTTGCAAAGTAGACCATCACAAGCCTGAGCGGGACAAGTGGGCCAAACAACAATTTCTTTTAACATACTTAAATAACACAAAGACCTTCCTGTCAAAATGGGTATGATGCTATGAAAAATTTGTCATTTCACTAAAAACTTAAGCGTATATACTGGGCTTACTTTAGTATTTAAGATTAACAAATTTAAGTTTTAGCTTAGGAAAGTTGAATAATAAAGCAAATGAATAAAGAGTGAATAAGTGAGTGTAGGTATTTAAGTTCAATTCAGGCATTAGCTCAACAGATTTAGTATCAGAAAAAAGAAAGCAATTGAATTGAATGAGCAAATAAATTAGTAAATAGTGAGTTGTTTGGTTACCTCTGAGAAGTGGTGACAGCAAACTGGGTCCAACCAACATGCTGTCCTTGCCACTTGAGAATACGACCATCGGCGACGCCAGTGTAGGGTCCTTCACCATTTGGGTCGAAAGCAACACTCTCAGGTCCCAGAGCCTGAGGTACTTGGATGACGCTGCAAGTGTGGAGGGTGTCATGAGAGCCTGCTATGGGAGGTGGTGCAAGGAAACCACTTCTTGACAAAGACAAAATAATTGACAATATTCCTACTAATATACTTGTACTTCCTATTAAAAGCTTTGTCTTCGAAATCATGGCTTCCTTCTTTCAGTATCAGATCCCAATCAGACTTTGCAAGAAAGCAAACCAACCCTACTTGACTTTCAGACGACAAGGTAGAGATTTTGTTACCAGCAACTTACTTTAGTTGAATTTTTTCTCTTTTTTTTTTTTTTTTAAGTAAAACAAAAAATAAAAATAAAGATAAATATTTTAATTATATTATAACAAATTTACTCGTGTCTAATCTAGAAATGAGAGCTAAAAAGGTAATAAGTGGTTCTAAATAGAAGAATCCCTAAAATTGTGTTGTGAACATGGGCGAGAGTGATTGCCTTTTTCAATCAATTATTTTGTAATTGATTTAAAAAATATACATATATATTGAGCCCAAAACAGCCCAGAATTTAGGCCCATGTTTGTGCTTCGCTTTGCGTTGTCCTTGGGTCATGCCAAGCCGATCCCAATCACAAATGGGCCAACACATTTACCCCTCAAAACCCAAAACCCATTGTGAATGAATATCGTATGGATTTGGTTTGGTTGGGACTTAAACCCATCAAAACCCAAGAGTGGTGGCGTAATATTCCTTTAAATTTTAATATAATTAATTAATTTAAAAAGCAAGTAATAATATATATGTAATGTGCAATGTACATACATGAACACTGAATGAGCTGCTTAATTTCATTAGTTTAATTAAAACTTTAAACTGGGGGATATCCGCATATTTGCTACTTATTTTTTTAACAACGAAGATTCCATACATGTGACTCCAAAGCTAGATGTGGCACCCCAATGAGACCCCTAAGGGGCAGTCTTCACATGTCCCAATGCCTCTTCTTAAGGCCATTTAGGTTTTTCTCATTTCTCCTCCAATATCTTAAAAAAACCATCACTTCACACCAACCCAATCCTCTCTTTTAATTCCTTCAAATTAAAAATAGAGTTCGTTCTGTAACTTGATTCTTTACAAATTTTATATATGCCTAATGTGGTATGCCCACTAGCTTTCCTAATCCACCTGTAAATTACTAATAAATAAATATATATATATATATATATATATAGAAATATATGAAGTCAAAAAGGTTGTATTAAATTTTTAATATGTCATTAAGACACTTGTTAATAATATAAATTCATTAAATTAATATATACTTTTACAATTTGATTATTGTGAATGGCAGCTTTTATATTGATCCAAGATTGATTAGATCATAATCATTATAAGTATTTAATTATTTGAGGTTAATAATGGGTTTTCTTGATTCTAGTTATCTTTCTCCAACATGCTTATCAACTTTTAATCCATAATATTTAATTAGATCAGTATTATAATGGTCAAGATTTTATATATTTCTAAATCATATGATGGTGGATGATCTTATTTTTAGAAAATATGATTAGATGAACTTGCTTACATTTTATAAAATTTTTATGTCCAGTATTCTTTTTTTAATTAATCTTCATGTATGGAGGATTAGTAAATATTGTTATATGATTATTAATATTTTATGAACATAAATATGAAAGTTGAAGAGGTTAGTCCACAAATGTTCTTTAAAAAAAAGCAAGGATGACCCACCATACTCGGCAAGAATCATGGTTTTGAAAACTAAGGATCTTTTGTTTTGAATACAAAATCTTTCCTTGGAATGATAGATCGGGACCATCTCCACCCCTTTATTAAAATAAAAAAAAAAAAAATTTAGACATTTCCTAATTGTTGATTAATCATGTATTTTTAGGTTTGTTCTCTTCCGTAACGTATATTATATTAAGCGGCATGTATTAAAAAACTTTTGGGACATAGGTATAAGTTCTGTAGGATTAATCGAGGTATACGTATGTTAGTCCAGATATCAACATTTAAGAAAATATTTTTTTCTTAGAAGTATCAATCTTGATCTTCTTATTAAATAATGTTACACATCACAAAAATTTATCTTAAATCATACATACTAAATGATACGCATCATTCATTTAAAATAGCCATATAATTTACTATATCATCACATCATCTACCTGACAATTATCAGGTCTGACAAGTAAGGGCCTAATAATAATATTTTAAATTATATTTAACAATAAAAGTTAACAAGTGTTTTTTTTTTTTACATATAAATTTTGTTGCTCTGAAATGATCGATTATTACCTTTTCAAACAATTACTAAAAGTAAAGATACTTACTTTTCGTATATTTTTCAAATTATGTGTAAATTAATTAATTAAAGAAATCTTAAGGATGATTAAAACTAATCCTAATGTTGAAGTGAATAGATCTGATCGCATAAATTGAAATATTTGAAATTAATGCTTTGACATATATATATATATATATATATTTTTTTTTTTTTAATTTATTCCCTTGCTATAATATTTTCACTTCAATAACTTTTTATAAGGATTAATTTACTGAACTTATGTTTTATTATTTTTATAATTATAAAGATAAATGAATAAATCTAATTTCTTAAATTTTAAAATTTGATGCTCTTAAAAAATGAATATCAAAGTTGAACCCAGACTCAAAACCAAAACCAGAAGTTGGTAGTTGAACAAGTTACAATTTTTATTTTTTTAAGAAAAGGAAAGATTAATCTGGGCAGAGGATGTCAGCCTCAATTAACTAGTGCATGAAAAATAAAATTGAAAAATTGACGAATTAAAAGGCCCCACCAAATCTACGGAAATCTATCGTATCATTTCATGAAGGTTGACTTTTACACCTATGATCCCTTGAGGGCCAAATTCTGATCTTACTTAGATGAAGATAATTATAAGAATTTATGAAAATATTATTTCATTTAATAAAAAAGCTTATAATTTTACATATAATAATCTTTTACGTACAATTATTTATATATTTAATAATATTAGATTTATAAGTTTTTATCTATAAATTGATAAGTCGAATATGAATAGAATAGTACAAGTAATCAAGTCAATTTAATAAATATAAGATGTCCCATCAATTTATATATAAAGTCTTTTCATAAATTGTATAGCGTTACTCCAAATGAACATAATTTAGATTATTTTTAAAAAAAAATTAATCTAATTATATATATGCAATCATCAAAGGCTTATGTGTGTCAAAACCAATTATAAATCTTTCATTACGTAAAAATTGTTTTCGAATGTTCAAGAACATATATATATATATATATATATATATATATTGGGTCATAAGAGTATTTAAATAGTTTCTGATATAATGTTTTTAATATT
>JANLJB010000216.1:0-13845 GCA_026212285.1 Bursera cuneata
GATGCAATGATGGTGAAAGTGTTTTTCATCATGTTTGTCGCTTAGATGAATATTCATCAAGGTAGATATTGTTGGGATTGTGGCTCATTTCCTAATTCAAGTTGACTTCTATAAGAAGTAGGAATTGAAGAAGGAATAGGAAAATGGAGTCGTATAATAAATAGGAGTCATACTCCTATTAGAAATATAAGATCTTTATATTGACCTATATATATAGAGGTTAAGAATCAGATTTAATAATGAGAGAGTGACTATACATACATAGTTAACCAAGATAAACATCGTTGTAGAAATGTAAGAAGAGACAGAAAAGTGATGTAGAAACAATATCGGGATTAAGCAAGTGAAATGAAAAATAGTTTCAGGGCTATATTAGTATTAGATATCAGGCAAAACATGAGGTTTGGTGTGTGATCTCTTATACTCGTACTTATTTATAATTTAGTGAATTTATCTCCCCATCCATGGATATAGGCAATTGATATATACCAAACCATGTTAAATATTGTATCTCTTTATGTGATATGGTTTACTATTTATATATTATCAATCTTGAAGTTTAATATGTTTTCATGTAATTTCTTACGGATGAAGGATGATTGTATATGATTTTTTTTTCTTAAACAAAATTCAGAAGTGAATTCCATAGCAACCACATCAATCATGCAGTAGTAACATGGCAGATCTAGGGCGTTACAAATTTAGGTAAAATTAGGAATAGATAATAATGTTTTAAAATATTATGTTATATACAAATTGGTCATAACAAATTTTATGAGCACAATTTAGAGAATTAGAGTCAAAATAAATTATTCAAATATTTATATTAAGATAAAAGTTAAAATTTTTTGTTCCTTTTTTTTTGTGTATATGAAATTATCTAACAATCAATCATAAGTCCAAAAAATAAATATATTACAAATATATGAAATATAAGAATNAAGTCAAATTCAGACTTACGTCAAAAAACAAACACCTATCGGAGTCTCAAATTAATTGATACATTGTCTTATCTTTTAAAGTGTATCTGTCGTATTATAAAGAAGATTGATTGCAAACTAAAAACACATTTATCACACAAATTTCTAAGGAAGATCAAGAGTCAATTTTAATTTGGAAGTGTCTGTGGGAAGAAATTAGACCCTTTCACCAATAATTACGCAATAACCTTAATAATAATTTCATGAGGAATATAACTATGTTTAAGACTTCAAGAGTACTTGAAATTTATTGGGATGACGACCAGTCGCATCTAGGTTGGGTCCACTGGTATTCAGTCAGCAGTCAGCTAAATCATAAGAAGAATATGATTAAAAAAATAAAACAATATCCGAACACAGGGCATGAATGAATATTAGTCTAACATATACGATTAAACAAAATTCAAANAACGATACATACATGACTAAACTACGTTACAGCATAGTTTTGAGTAAAGAGTTTCATGTTTTATTTAAGACAATAATAATTAATTTTAAACAGGTTTTTCATGGGTAGGTCTACTTGAACCTAGACTCGAGATGGATATATTTTTTGACACAAATCTGTCGTAGAGCCTTGAAAGTGATAACCAAATCCATCGTATCAGGTCTAATTCCTCGCGTCCACAAGTCAAAAGTAATTGCGAGTTTGAGTAGACATTTGTGCTACATCAATAGCCTTCTACAAGAAGCTCAAGGAGTTAATATAATAAGTTAAATCATCAAGGTCAAGGTCTCTATCTACATCAAATAGAAGTTTCATCATATTTAAGTTTCCACCCATAAGTATCAATTACGCCTGACCTAGTATCCCATGTGAAAAATGCTTTCCCCAACCGCACCCCATTCATTGTAAATTATATAAATGTAAAGGAAATAATCATTAACATTTTATTGTAAAATTTCAAATATAAATTTATGTAAACACATAATAATAAATAGCAATAGTTTNCTAAGGAAGATCAAGAGTCAATTTTAATTTGGAAATGTCTGTGGGAAGAAATTAGACCCTTTCACCAATAATTACGCAAATCTGCCCTAGAGCCTTGAAAGTGATAACCAAATCCATCATATCAGGGCCTAATTCCTCGCGTCCACCAGTCAAAATTAATTGCGAGTTTTGAGTAGATATTTGGGCTACATCAATAGCCTTCTACAAGAAGCTCAAGGAGTCAATTGATGGGCTTCGTATCGTCAATATTATAAGTTAGATCATCAAGGTCAGGGTCTCTATCTACATCAAATAGAAGTTTCATCATATTTAAGTTTCCACCCATAAGTATCAACTAAGCCTGACCTAATCTCCATGTGAAAAATGCTTTCCCCAACCGCACCCAATTCATTGTAAATTATATAAATGTAAAGGAAATAATCATTAACATTTTATTGTAAAATTTCAAATTTAAATTTATGTAAACATATAATAATAAATAGCAATAGTTTAAAAAAATGATTAAAAACTTTATTGTCACAATTTCAAAATCCTATCTAATCAAGTTATAATCAAAAGTATAAATAATCATATACAAAACAAAAGTATAAAGATGACATTATATAAATTAGTAAGCATTTTAGTAAAATAAGATAAGATTATATTTTCAGATAATAATATAACTTTTATATTATTACAATAATCAATATATTATATGATAAAAATACTTTTATCCTTTGTTAATAACCTTGAAGAGTAAACCTTAATATCACACATATCCATACTATTCTCGTAATATTAACAGTTAACCCTACCATTAGTCAAAGTCAGCTGGAATGGGCAATCATTTCAACCCTTTTAGTTTTTCAGAAACCTTCATCGGATCCCCATATGCTAGTCTCTTGTCCTTTTTGCGTCAGTCTGCAATAACCAATTTACCTTTCACAGGCATAGACTCGGATTTGATGGTCGAGAGTTTTTACTTTAATTTTCTATTTAAAATTTAAATTATTAATTCATGTTGAGGAGTTGGTAAAACGATATATGACAACATTAGATGTGATTTTTTAAAATTTTCATCTTAATTTACTGAATGTAATAAAATAAATAATTAAAAATTAAACTCAATATTGTATAATAGAATATTTAAACAAAAGATCTAAATCGCTAATTCATTAATCAGTACCACCACTAGCCATTTACATTCCCAGTCTTCCTTTGCCCGGTTTATGTCTCTAGTCAACGGAAAGACTATGTTTACTAAGCCTGCTCCACCGACAGGGATTTATTTCGTAGTCCTTCCAACTGCGAAGTTTCCAAAGATCGATAGGATATAATTTAGAACAACAATGGTCAACCTCCCTATCTTGTATAGGGAAAATTCGTAACAGATATATGTAAGATAAACAAATGCAGGATACCAATATATAGAAGTTTGAGAAAGGAGTCTCTAACCTAAGCATTCTATATAAGTTAGAACAATAATGGTCAACCTCCCTATCTTGTATAGCGAAAATTAGTAACAGATATATGTAAGATAAGGTTTGAACCCATGACTTCCAAGAAGATGTTATAAGCTCCAATCAATTTGACCATGATAATGTTTGTGTTCTATGTTTGCTCTAAACTTTATTTATCTCAAATTGGATTACATGACTTTGCCCTTTTAGTTGTTGGACCATTGGGGTTTGGGCCTATTTGGTATGCCTCGTGAGTTGTTCGAGCCTATATAAAGTTTCTAAGGTCTATAATTTATAATTTAACGTAATATAGTATTTCATACATGCTATTTTTCTGTATTGAAATTTTATGCATACTTATAGCATGAAGCATTGATTTCTTGTCAATTGTTATGAGTAAAAATTGAAGAAAAAATACTCAATAGAGAAGTTTTGTCTAAAGAGACTGGATTTTAAGAGGGACATTCTATGACCCCTCCAGCTTTTCCTAGATATTGAAAATCCTGTCTAAGGAGATTAGATTGTTTGGCTGGGTTTTGTCCTCTTAAGTTTTTCCTAGGAATTATCTACTGAGTACTATTCAATTATTCACTTCTTGTGGCTTGAGATATGCATGAAGATTTATGTCTTGTAATTTGTATACTTTTAATTAATTTAAAGAGTAGTCACAACATCCTTAGTTATGATAAATTATATATTGAGTTTTTTTTTAAGATTATATATGGAATAAAAGATATCAAATTGTAATAATTATGATTGGTATAATAATTTTATCCCACAAGAATTTAATTATATCTTTCATGATTAATTAGGATGAAATAATAAATTATTTTCTTAATTTGTCCACAGGGATTAAGAAAGATATATAATTTGTTACTTTTATCATACAGTTACATGAGTCATATTTGTATTAAAAGCTTAAATCATAGAAAGTTTTATGACTTATTAATTCATATTTTTAAATATTGCTTACATTGGTAAGCATATTATATGGTTTTATTTGCCTCATTTTTGTTAACATAAGCATATATATTTAACTTATTTGCAATTATTTAATATATGATTTTCTCTGATGATATGAATGATGTTCCCTATTTGAATGGTGATAACCATAAAGTGTGGAAGGACAAAGTTCTTCTACAATATTAGGATATATGGACATTGATTATACCATTCGGAAGGATGAACCATCGATACCTACAGAAACTAGTACTCTGGGTGAAATAACCTTGTATGAATGTTGGGAGCGATCTAATCGCTTGAGCATAATGTTCATCAAGACTCAAATTTCTACTAGTATCCGTGGTTCAATTCCGAGTGTAAAAATGCCAAGGATATGCTAAAGGCTATTGATGAATAGTTTGAGTCTTCAGATAAGGCTTTTGCTAGCACTCTTATGACAAAGTTATCATTAATGAAGCTCACCAATGTTAGTGGTGTGCATGAGCACATCATGAAGATGAGGGATATATTGGCTCAGCTGAAGTCTCTTGAGATTGAAATGTCTGAGTCTTTCATAGTGCATTTCATTCTGAACTCTCTCCCACATCAGTATAGTCCTTTCAAGATTTCTTATAATATACATAAGAAAAAATGGTCAATTAATGAACTTTTTACCATGTGTTTAAGAAGAAGGGAGACTTATAATGGAGATGAGTGAAAGTACACATATAGTGGTGCTAGGAAAGAATAAGAAACAAGCCAAAAGCAAGAATGAAAGGTGTAAAATACTCATTCAAACCAAGAACAGGAAAGAATCCATGTGTTTCTTCTGTAAAATGAAGGGGCACATGAGAAAGACCGTTCAAAGTATAAAGTTTGACTTGACAAGAAAGGTAATTCAATCTCACTTGTTTATTATAAATCTAATATGGTAGAAGTTTCTCATAATACTTGGTAGATTGATTCTAGTTGTACAATCCATGTTTCTTATACCATGCAGGGTTTTCTAAATCAAATGAAACCGATAAAGAGTGAACAATGCATCTATTTTGGAAGCAAGATGCGTTCTCATGTGAAAGCTGTTGGAATGTGTAGATTGATTTTGATTTTGGTTTTGTCTTAGATTTGGAAATGACTTTTTATATTCTAAATTTCTTTAGAAATTTGATTTCAGTTTCAAGACTTGTACCCTTGGGATATTCCTTTAAATTTTATGAAACTTCTTTTCAGTTATTTTGTGACGACTCGGAATCCCTTATATGGGAACCCCAAGGGTGACTATATAAATAAATAAAATAAAAGTAATTTAATCAAAACATTTACATTTAAAAACGGGTAACAAAATTTTCTTTTTAAAATAAACAAGTAAACACCAACCGACACACTCACTCTGTTTACCCAGACGTACCCATGACTGTCCAAGATCCTCTATATGAGCTCCTGATCACCGATGCCTGACTCCTGACCTCGAGTACCTGTGGAAGAGGGGTGAGCAACACAGCCTAGTAGGAATTTCTAACATTATACAGTTTTATAACATTTTAACACAATGCATGAACCACATAAATTTCAGACAACTCACACACAAATTTCATACATAATCATTTCACTTCTCATACACCTGTATACCCATTTCACACTCAAAGTGTCATACATCTCGACCACCACATTCTTATCTATGTATACAAATAACCAACCTAGTGTTTTCCTTAGGCTCCAAATCAGTCGACCACCTAAGGCCTAACACTAGTATCCTAACAGAAGTGTTTTCCTTGAGCTCCAGATCGGCTGGCCACCTCAACGCCTAACACTCGAATCATACCAAGGGTGTTTTCCTTGGGCTCCATATCAATTGGCCACCTCAAGGCCTAACAGCTAAACCATATCACTAATGTTTTCCTTGGGCTCCAGAGCCGCTGGCCATCTCAAGGCCTAACACCCAAATCATATCAAGGGTGTTTTCCTTGGGGCTCTTGAGCTACTGGCCACTATAAGGCCTAACACTGTCATCATATCATATCACCAATGTTTTCCTTGGGCTCCATATCAATTGGCCACCACAAGACCTAACACTATACTATCAATCGGGATCCCGCTCATGAATATCAAAGCGATCCCTCTCAAATTGGACTACTACGTATCCGCTAGTTAGTCCTTAATACCATTCATAAATCCGTACTCATAATATCTAGTCCCGTGGCCGTTCACTCATCACCACTAGCCTGTACGATCTCACTCACGTACCGCTCAATCATATCTCATCCATCTCTTCCTGTGTATGCCCTCACATGGCACACGTGTCCCATTTACCGTATCTCATATACTCACTTATGTTCTGTGTCCCATATGTCTCATTACTCTCGGACACGTTCTCAAACACTTCCCGTGTCTCAACCATCCCATACGTATCACGATACGCTGTACCTTACTCGTTTCATAATTCACAATTACGCATGCGTAGCCCGCATAACGTTCATTCCATACTGTACCGTCACTCACGTAACACCCATACTCTAGTTGTATCCTCACGTGCCATCATACGTGGTACTCATAGCCCATAATCCACTCTGGGTCTGTTCTGACGATCCAATCATAAATGTTCACCCAATTTCTAAACTAGTCGCGTATTTTCATAAATTCGCATACGAGTCCGTAATGTCCCGATCTATCTAATCACCTAAAGTACCTATCCGTCCATCACATAGTCTCTATTCCTTAAGCCATATCAATAAAATAAATTCACGTGCACGAAAAAGAAAAATATAAATGCACAGTTAGAAACCTCTACCTTCGCATCCGAACCGTATCTATCAGAGCTCTTTTTCTCTCTTTTTTTTTCATCCGTATCACAAATCTATGCATCTCGGTGGTCCCGGATGAGTCCTCAAAGTCACGGGATCAAAATCATGTAAAACGTTACCGGGGTTTAAAACGATATATTACATCCTAAGGGTGTTACCGTAAATTCACAAACTATATAAAAACTACCAACGGGGATGAGATTACTAACCTGACAACCCTTGGGGGTCCCTTTGTCAAATTACATGGTAGGGGTGTATCCATCAAGTTTCAAAACAGTAGGGGTTGCCTGAAGGAGTGAAACTGCCAAAACATGAAGCTGTAGGGGCCTGCCTGATATTTTTTAGCGACAGCCGTGAGAGGTGTCTTCTCACCGAAAAAATGCTAGGCAGTCAGGAACGGTGATCAGGCATTACCACCAGAATCATCTCGGTGAGCTGAGTATAACGGTGCTGGCGGTGAGGTAAGACGGTGGCTGATGGTGGCAAATTGACGGAAGGGGAGCCAAACGATCTTGGGTTGATTTTCGGTGATCTAGACATCGGATGATTGATCGGAGACCAGTTTCGAGATCCTCAGACCTAGAGAAAGAGATCTCGACCAGTAGTGTCGGTCAACATCACCGGAGGTGGGAGATCGACGTTGACGTTGCCAAATTTTCTCGATGTCGTTTTGACAAATCTAGACAGTGTTCTGACAAACGGAGGGTACCACGGAGTTTAGGTGGTCGAGACGAATCAATTACCACTGATCTCAAGCCCTAACTCACTGCGAATGCAAAGGGTCACCGAAGGCAGTGATTTCCTGTGACCAAGGGTGTTTGTGCAGTTTGTTGAATATTCTGGCATCTAATATAATTTATATAGATTTTGGGGTCCTAGGGGTTTCTGTAATTTTATAAACTTTTCTAAATCTCACGAAATCATCCCGAAACCCCGAAATCTTAATATAAACCCGTCCTCATCTATAATTCACTCACGTAACTCTCAAAATCCACAAATCGAGCACTAAAGTGAAAAATCCACAAACTAGTAGAAATTAGTTTTAGTCCCATTTCTCGAAAACTCTCGTATTCTTCCGAATACTCACATATACGATGTCACCATGTCCGTGACACCCCATATACGTCAAAAATACACACTTTTATGATTTTTAACTTTGAAATCTTTCACTAACACCCCTAAATCACTGTTTCTGAATTTCTAGGTCATTACATGTTTTATAAATCTTCGGTCAATGAAAATGGTACATTGCTTCATGGTCTTTTTCGAATTAATTTACAAAACAATGAATTGTATAGTATTGAGCACGTTCAATACAGTTTTGGTATTAAAAGATGTGTTATAAATGAAAAATCATCTATATTATGGCATCGAAGATTGTGACATATTTTTTTAAAAAGAATTAAAAGATAAGTAAAAAAAAAGTACTTGATACTATAGATTTTACTGACTTTGATACTTGTGTGGACTGTATAAAGGAAAAGCAGACTAACAAGTCAAAGAAATGTGTCAAAAGGAGTTCAGACATACTAGATATTATACATACAGACATTTGTAGTCCAGAAATGGACTCATATGGTTAGAAAGATTTCATCTCATTTATAGATAATTACTCACGTTTTATGTATATCTATTTGCTTAGTAACAAGAACGAAGCGCTAGATGCTTTTAAAATCTTTAAAGCAGAAGTAGAGAAACAATGCGGTAAGTAAATAAAGATCATGAGATGGATAAAGGTGGAGAGTATTATAGTCGGTACACTGAGGATGGACAAGCACCTGGTCCATTTGCTCGTTTTCTTCAAGAGCATGAGATTATAACCCAATACATTATGCCTGGTTCTCCAGACCAGAATAGTGTGACAGAAAGAAGAAATCGAACTTTAATAGACATGGTGAGGAGTATGCTTAGTAACTCCAAGCTTCTAAGATTCTTGTGAACTAAAGCTCTTAAGACGGCAGTGTATATATTAAATTGGGTACTAACTAAGGCTATTCCAACAACTCCATTTAAGTTGTGGAAAGATTGGAAACCGAGTTTAGGATATATATGTGTCTAGGGATGCCGTACGGAACTAAGAGTTTATAATCTATATGAAAGAAAATTGGACCCGAGGACCATAAACAGGTATTTCATTAGTTATACCAAAAGGTCTAAGTGATACAAATTTTATTGTCCATCACATAGCACTAAGACTATGGAATCAAGAAATGCAAGATTTCTTGACAATGACATGATAGTGAGAGTGATTAATCTCGAAACCTAGTTTTTGAGAAATATCATGTAGAAAAAACAACTCATTCGAGTAGTAGATTGTTTATGATCAATGACATCCATCAGGACAGGATACATATTGAACAACCAATCCTTGATGTTCCACAATTAGCTGATCATGATCTGGTTGAAGATCAAATACTGATTGAATAGTAGGTTGCAGAACATGCAACTCAAGAGGATGTTAATACAATATTAAGAAAATCAACTAGAATACATAAATCAAACATACCTAGTGACTATATAATGTATCTAAAGGAATCTGACTATAATTTTGGAGTCGATGATGACCCTCAAACATTTTCACAACTAATGAATTGTAGTAAATCTGAGTTATAGTATAACGCTATGAAAGATGAGATGGATTCTATGGCACATAATGCAGTCTAGAATCTTGTTACATTGCCTGATGGAGTGAAGGCTATAAGGTGTAATTGGGTCTTTAAGACCAAGAAGGATTCATCAGGTAATATTGAGCGATACAAGGGAAGACTTATTGCTAAATGATTCACTCAAAAAAAAGTAATAGATTGCAGAGAGATTTTTTCTCCTGTTTCTAAAAAGGACTCCTTTCATATAATTATGGCGTTAACTGTCCATTTTGACTTAGCACTACATCATATGGATATGAAAACAACATTTCTCAATAGAGATCTAGAGAAAGAGGTTTATATGAAACAATCTGAAGGGTTCTCCTATAGTGTTGGTGAGCACTTGGTCTGCAAACTTAAAAAATCTATATATTGACTGAAACAAGCCTCCTGATAGTGGTATTAGAAATTTTATGAAGTTATCTCTTCATTCGGTTTTGTTGAGAATATCATGGATCAATGCATATATCATAAGGTTAGTGGGAGTAAGATTTGTTTCCTTGTAGTATATGTAGATGATCTTTTGCTCGCAACCAATGATTTGGGTTTTATTACACGAGATGAAACAATTTCTCTATAAGAAATTTGATATGAAAGATATGGGTGAGGCATCTTATGTCATTGACATTGAGATCCATAGAGATAGAGCTCAACGTATCCTGGAATTTTTTCAAGAGACATATATCAATAAAGTTCTTGAGAGATTTCGGATGAAAGATTGTTCATCAAGTGTAGCTCCAATAGCTAAAGGTGACAAGTTCAATTTGAACCAGTGTTCCCAAAATGAGCTAGAAAGGGAACAATTAAAGAACATTCCATATGCTTCAACTGTTGAAAGCCTTATGTATACTCAGGTTTGCACAAGACCTGATATTGCATTCACTGTAGGAATGTTAAGGAGATATCAGAGTAATCTTGGGTTAGACCACTGGAAAGCTGTAAAAAAGGTGATGAGATACCTTCAAGTAACAAAGGATTACATGCTTATGTATAGACGAACAAACAACTTAGAGGTTGTTGGTTATTCTAATTTGGACTTTGCTCGATGTGTTGATTCATGAAAGTCAGTGTCAAAATACATCTTTATGTTTGCATGTGGTGCCATATCTTGGAGAAGTGCAAAACAAACTCTAGTTGCCACTTCTACTATAGAGATTAAGTTCGTTTCTTGTTTTGAGGCTACATCACAGGGTGTTTGGTTTAAGAGTTTCATATCTGGGTTCAGAATCATGGATTCTATCAGTAAGCCATTAAGAATATATTGTGACAATTCCTAAAAATAACAAAAGTGAAATTCGAAGAAAACACATTAATATAAAGTATTTAGCCATCAGGTAGCGTGTTAAGGCAAATTCAATGGTTATTGAACACATTACCTTTGAATTGATGATAGCAGATCATTTGACAAAAGGCATGCCACCTATGAGGTTTAAGGATCATGTAGCAAATATTGGACTTGGTTTTTTTGTATGATTTTTGTTGTTTTGTAGTGTTATATGGGTAGCACATATTTGTAATGAAATTCATATAGTTTTTATATATATATATTGTATTCTCATTTGGGTGTACACATTTAAGTTTAGAGAATGACAATTATACAATATTGTTTTTGGAATAAATATAAGAGTTTATTCATTATGTTAAGACTCCGAATGAGCATAGGACTTATTCATACAGTTAAAGATACCTTGAATAGACTTATTAGTAGAGGAAAAAACTGCATTGTGATACATGAAAGATAATATTCAAGTTCTTAGATGACTTACTGTCACGATTCATGTAGTTTATTTCTTTAATTTTAAGTATAAAGAATCATGGATTGTACAATAGTGGATGTAATGGTACATATGAGAAAATATATGGATCAAGTGGGAGAATATTAAATTCACATTAATAAGTTGTAGTGAATTTAATTGAATTAAAGTATTCTTAATTTTCTCTCCACCAAGTGTGTCTTGATTCTCCACCAATCCATTTATTTGATTCAATTAAGGATACCTATTGGATTCCATGAGTTACACCTTTAATAGAGAGGTGGCCTTTGGGTTTTTATAGGTTACTCCATGTACCTATATATAGGAGTGAGAGAAGGGAGTCTTTAACCCAAGTATTTGATAATTCAACCTATTCCATTGTGGTGCTTTTGCTTAAGGGTTAGAAGGGTTTAATCTCCATTGCTTCTTGCTCTTGTTCTTGCTATGGTTGGAGGTTAGTTTTTCACATTTTAATTCTAACAGACGTATATAAAGTAGCTTTACAGTTGTGAAGTCAAGGTTACTCTCGAGATATCAGTAACCGATAAATAAATAAAAAAAGGTATGAAGGCAAGATTACAACTGAGATATTCGTATACAATAAATAAAAAACAAAAAGTAAAAGTCATACAACCTAGTTTTCTACACAATATACATGATTGATATCCTATACAACTAATCTTTTGCATAATGTACGAGATTGAATTCTCGTACGTTAACACCTTCCCTTAAATTGACGGGTATGGAACAGACTAACAATTTGTTACGCAAAGTACAAAAGTGATAACTATTTGAAATAAATCGAAAAGCAAAAGGACTTGTAACTTTTCTTTAAATATTTTCCCTAACCCCATCCCATTCCTTATAGGCTCGAGCTATTGGAACTTAATTTTATACACTATTTGATAGTTGTTGATTTTTTTAATCTAATGGTAGAAAGAGCTACTGAGTTAACATGAAAAAAACCACATTTTAACTTCTCTTTCCCATCCATAAATTGTAGTCAATCAACAGCTATCAATAATATATAAAATTAAGTTAACAAAATTAAAACTCAATAGTCTTACCATTCCTTATATATTATATCAATGTAAAAGAAGTGATTGTTAACATTTTATTATAAAATTTCAATTAAAAATTTAATATAAACATATAATAATATATAATAATACAAAAAAAATCATTACAACTTTATTGTAGCAATTTCAAAATCCAAAACTAATATGTTTAATTGAGATATTGTCAAAAGTATAAATAATCATAACCAAAACAAAAGTATGGAGATGACAATATGAATATTTGTAAGGATTATAGTAAAATAAGATAAAATTATATTTTTAGACAATAATATAATTTTATAATATTACCATAATCAATATATTATATAATAAAATAAGATAAAATTATATTTGCATTCTTTTGTAAATAATCTTGAACTAAACCTTAATATCACATATAACCAGATTGTTCTCATAATATTAACCATAACCCTATCATTAATCAAAGTCCCCTGAAATGGGTTCAAAATCCCAAGGCTGTAGCCTAGTGGTGGATGCCTTGAACTTGGAGGTATGGTCCCTCCCAAGTCCGAGGTTCGAATCCTCTTGGTGTACATCTTCTTGGGGCCATGCCCCCTAATGTAAAAATCAGTGATTAACAAGCCTATATTGGAAAACTTTCGAGGGCACATAGGACACATTCCATGGGATTAGTCAAGATATGCGTAAAATGGATTGGACACCTACGTTTCAAAAAACAAAAGGGTAATCGTTTCAACCCTATATTTGGTCATCAAAACTTTAATCCATATCAATCATGTAAAAAACTCCTTCAACCGAGCTCCTAATCAGTCATAACGACATTGGTTATTTATAAAAGAATATATGATAACATATCTTTAATTTTAATGTTCTATTTAAAATTTTAATTATTAATTTATGTTGACTAGACATATGATAACACTAAATATGATTTTTAATTTTTGATCTTAACTATTAAATTTAATAACATAAATAATTAAAAATTAAAGTCAATATTGTATAATAAAATATTTAAACAAAAGATCTCAATCGCTAATTCATTAATCAGTACTAGCTATTGCTATAACTATTCGTACTCTTAGTCTTCCTTTGCCTGGTTCATGTCTCCAGTAAGTGGAAAGGCTCTATATTTACATCAGCCTCCTCCACGGGCATGAGATTGCTTTTGGGGCCCTTCCAACTGTGAAGTTTCTATTGAAAAATCCCGAGTTGATGTCTTGATTAGCACTTAAAAGTGTATGTTTATTAAGAGTTTAAATCATTGTTTTTACACTTTAAGTGCTATTAATGTG
>JANLJB010000219.1:0-32666 GCA_026212285.1 Bursera cuneata
AACAAAAATATATTTTATTTATTAAATAATATTTATATAAATTTAAATATTTTTAATAAATTAAGTAAGTAAATTATTTACCAAAAACTAAATAATTTTAATAGTAAAATTATATAGTAAATTATTTAAATTTATAAAAATTATTTAATATATAAAATATATCTATATTATTTTTTTTATAAATTTTTAAAGATTTTATATTATTTTAATAATTAAAATATCAATAATACCTGTAATGTTATTTAATTTTAAAAAATTATGAAAAATACCCTGTAATACATTGGGTTGGCCGCTTGGTTGGTTCTGCTTCGCTTGTTTTCATTTCATGCCGAAAACGACTCAGATTCGGCTTCTGCTGCTCTGTGTGCGCCCCACTCTTTAATCAACCTTTTTCAAATTCTTTCTCTTCCCCTTTTTTAATAAGAGTTTATTATATTTATATTTGTGAATTAAATAAGGGTCATGTCATTAAAATTTAATTTTAAATTTAATTTTAGATACTATTTTTATAACGTTGATTTACTTCCGTCCATAAATTAGAAAGAGAAATTAAAAGGTAGTTATTTGTATGTCAACTTAGTAGCTCTTTCTGCCATTAGATTGTAACAAATCAACGAATATAAAAATAGTATCTAAAATTAAATTTAAAATTAAGTCTCAATAATAGTCTGACCAATTAAATAAATATCTCTTTCTTTGCTCTTCATTTTTGTTAAATATAAGATAACACCATATATCAAATAAGGGGAGCTCTTTTAAACTCTCGTACTTGAATTTCAAAACATCTTCTTCAAAACTCAACTCATTCGAGCAGTCACATAGTCATAAATTTTTTCAAATATTTAAAGGGATATAATTAACCTACCTCTCAAAATATATATTTTTTATAAAAATAAAAATTAAAAAATACAATAGAATAAATAAATATATAATATATATACAAGTATAATAAAATACTATTTAAGTTAATGCTCTTTAATTTTTAAAACTGTATAACTCATCTATTATCGATCAATAATTTTAATAAATTCTTTTTTTATATATAAAATCAAACAATTATTAAGAAATCTTCACCTATTTTATTACGATAGGTTATTGAAAATACTCGTTCAGTTGTTACTGTAGAAATAAAATTGCCAACACAAGATAAATCTATCTACCAATTAAAAAACTTTTATATAAATATAACAAAATTAAATAATTTAATGTTAAAATTCATGATTTTTTATATATTTTAAAAAAAATTAAGAGATTAAATAGTTATTTAATCAAACACCAGGGATAATAATATTTTTATAACACTTGAATTAAAAAAAAAAACCCAGATTGGGCCGACCCAGCCTACTCTATGATCCACCCTTGCGCCCGAACATGCTCTGCAAAAAGTAAAACATCGGAATGGAATTTTCATTATCATTTTTTCTTTAAACAGATTTTAAGGAATGGAGACTAAGACAATAAATAGTAAAATTCTAATTATTATAATTATTATTTTGGTTGTTNAATTAAAATAAGAAATTTTTTTCCTTAATTTAAAAAAATTTTAAAGTAGAAATTTCCTTAATTTTAACATAAAAAAGAAAAAATAAAAAATAAAAAATTATACCTCCATAATAAAAAAATTTCTACTTATTAATAAAATCAATAAGGAAATATGTAGCGGCAATATGTATTAAAATTTATATTTTAAAATTTTTTTAAAATTAAAGAAAAAAAATTTCAATAGGAGCAAATCTGTCTTTTAAGGGTTAAAATTAACACTTGATTAAAAAAAGCAAACCTCAGGGTTCTTGTTGATGAAAATGATAAACTTATTTTTTACTTAAGATTATGTCAAAATATAAGAGTACTATTTGAAATTATCCCTTTTTATAATACTTGAATTAAAAAAAAAAAAAAAATCCAGACTGGGCCGACCCAGCCTACTCTATGATCCACCCTTGCGCCCGAACATGCCCTGCAAAAAGTAAAACACCGAAATGGAATTTTAATTATCATTTTTTTTTAAACAGATTTTAAGGAATGGAGACTAAGACAATAAATAGTAAAATTCTAATTATTATAATTATTATTTTGGTTGTTGTTACTATATGTAATATCTATACCAAATTTTGAAAATATTGCATAATTATTCATTGTTAATATAACTTTTTTTTTTAATAATCCCTTCTAATTTCAAGATTTGAAAACGAAGCTTGAAAATTAGTTTCAACATAACTCTGTTCGGTTAGAAATTTTGGTCTTTTTACAAAATTTTGTTACCTATGTTTATTAATTTTACACTAATGGACACAATTAAATCAGAAAGAGAAGACATAAAACACTTAAAATATATGTAATTTATATTTTACTAAAAATTATATATAAAAATAATTAGTTATTAAGGTTTACCAATATTCCTTTAGCAAAACTCGATTAATTAGCTACAAACTATCAAATAAAATAAAATAATAAGTTATAATTTATAATAAAATTAAATAAATAAATAATCCAAAATACGAATTTTTATCCGTATAAAATAAAATAATGAAATCGAAATACAAGAAAAGTTTATGTGGCTTTAAATTATAAAATATTTTTAGTTATACATTATTTTGACGAAAGTGGGGTTGATACAATTTGATTCCCATTTCCATCATCAAAATTCCAAGCATTCAAAATTAAATAATATATATTTTCAATCACAAACAATTCCATTATCCTAACTTAAATTTTATAAAACAGTCCCCTTAATTATAATATTCATAATTCACTTTTTTGTTTTTTTGAGAAAGTAAAATTTTATTGATTATGATATAATAAATTAATAGTTACTCGTATGATATATGTTAATAATTTGAAATTTATTTAATCTCATTTTAATTATTTTTGGAAATTGTATTAAATAATTGAAAATTTAATAAAAATAATTTATTAATTAAAATAGTTAAATATAATACAAGAATAATTTTTAAAATAAAAATATACAACCTTCAAATTCCTTAAGTTAATAACTTAAATCACAATATAAATGATTCTTTATGTTGCATAAAAGCAAGCAACCAAGCAATAGTTGTCCATAATAATATTTACACTAGGATGAGAATTTTACAATTAGCTTACATTTTTCAAGTATATTCCATAATTAAATTATAATTTAAAAATATTTACATATAACCAACACAAACTTAATTGAATAAAAATTATATGTTTATTTCACTTTATGTAAATTCATTCTCATATTTGTGAAATATATATACTAAAGTTATTTATTTCCTTATTATACTCCACAAAATAATTTGAGTTTTAGGTGATATTCATCAAATAAAAACTAAAGATTTCTCCAAGTTTTAGTTTAAATATATAAATTTTATTTTTGTATTTAATATATACAAATTTCGATTTTGCTATTTTTTCTTTTAAGTGTTGGAATGCCGACCCGGTAACGTTGCGGGCGAGTCACAGCAAAACCTCTTGAGGGAGCTAAGAGGAGAGTGAATTGAAGTTTGAATCGTCCCCGCAGCATGAGCAGCTCCAGAGCTAGAAACTTCCGCCGTCGCGGCGACGACGATGAAGACAACAACGACACCAACAACACTCCATCCACCACCACAGCCGCCGCCACCGCCGCAAAAAAACCATCCTCTTCCTCTTCTAAACCTAAGAAACTCCTCAGCTTCGCAGACGACGAAGAAGAAGGAGAAAAATTCGAAGCCCCAGCATCAAATCGAGAGAGAAAGAAAACCTCTACACGTCTAGGCAAACCCTCGTCTTCCCACAAGATAACGTCCGTCAAAGACCGTTTACCTCCGTCTTCAACCCCTCTTCTCTCCAATGTCCAACCCCAAGCTGGAACTTACACCAAAGAAGCTCTCCTCGAACTTCAAAAGAACACCAAAACCCTAGCTGCCCCCTCTTCCAAAGCCCCCTCTGCTTCCTATTCTGAGCCCAGAATCGTCCTCAAAGGCCTTCTCAAGCCCCAAGATTTGATCCCAGCTCAAAACAAAGCTGCCCCGGATTCTTCGGATTCTGATAAGGATGATACGGAGGAGAGACTTGCGTCGATGGGCATTGGGAGAGGGAAGGACGCATCTGGGTTGATTCCTGATAAGGCTACAATTGAGGCAATTAGGGCGAAGAGGGAGAAGTTGAGGCAGTCACGTGCGAAGGCGCCGGATTATATATCGTTGGATGGAGGGAGTGAGCATCACGGTGGTGCAGAGGGGTTGAGTGACGAGGAACCGGAGTTTCCGAGGCGAATGGCTATGTTTGGAGAGAAGGTGGAGAGCGGGAAGAAGAAGAAGGGTGTTTTTGAGGATGATGATGATGAGGATGCGGATGAGACGCCGACGATTGTTCGAAAGGATGGGAATAGAAATGTGCAGGATGATGAATATGATGATGAGGATGAAGTTGCGAAGATGTGGGAAGAGGAGCAAGTGAGGAAGGGTTTAGGGAAGAGAATGGATGATGGGTTTGCTAGGGTTGTTTCTAGTGCTAGTACAAATCTTTGTATCTCTCAGCAGCAGCAGCAGCAGAAGTTCTTGTATCCGACAACGGCAGCTGGAGCGGCTGTGTATAGTTCGCCTGCTCCTTCGAGTATTGGAGGTTCCATGGGAGGGTCTTACGGTTTAGATACAGTGTCAATAGCTCAGAAAGCAGAGAGTGCCATGAAAGCTTTGAAGGATAATGTTAATAGGCTCAAGGTATGTTTAATTTTTTCATATACTCTTTCTTTGTCTATTTCATGTTTCGAATTGAAAATCCTCAACTCTGTGTTTCTCTTATGATGGATTGCAGCCTGGAAAAATTAAAAAAAATAAAAAAATCTCTGTTGTTATGAATCCCTTGTGTGATGTTGCCTATGGAAAGATAGGATTTGATTATGTGAATTTATTTAAGGAACCTGTTAAAGTTGTTGAATAAGAAATGTCAGAGATTTAAAGAGGGAATTACAAAATCTTGTGGTAAGAAGAGGAATAAGGAATAGATCAAGAAGAACTAGAACTCTTAAGTAATCAACTGAAAACTTATTTGAGTCAGTCCTCTGGTATTTAAATAGGAAAGGAATAGAAGTAGAAGATAATCAGACAAATCGATATAACTCTTAGGCATTTAAGTCAGATCTTTATTGAAATAAGCTCTCGAACATTCTGAAAATAATCCTTCACTAAACCATGTTGTAGGCCTAAAAACTCATCGTAGACCCAATTTAGACTTGATGGATTCTAAAAACTGCACATTCCAAAAAGATACTTCATTACCAGAAAAAGCTTTAAAGCTGCTAATTAAAATTATTATCTTAAAGGTGCAACTAATAATTTTAGAAACAGATTGTTCTTCTGTTATATATTTTTTTTATGTATCTGTAAATGTTTTGAGTTTGTCTTTTTTCCTACTCAAACTCAAATTATCAATAAATTTATTCAAAAGCTGCCTTAGCGAAGCTAAATGTAAAGAGAGACAAGTTGCATCTCCTGGTTTACAATCCCAGTGCGGTGTTTGTTTGGATGCTCTACTGAGTCTTCTCATTAGATGTAGAAGGGCCATTGGTGCCCTTTGAGGAAATCTCATTATTGAGGTTTTTCATTTCAACTCTAAAGTTATAAATTTTGTGGGAGATTCTTGGATAATAGTTTTTGGTAATTATGCACTTGATTAGCTTGGCTAGGAGCTAATTTATCTAATTTCATTTTACTTTCATCCTTGTTCTTTTCCTTTGCTTGCATCATCTTTATGTTCTTTTGCTTAGTTTTGTGAGTATTGATAGGGCTTTCTAAATTTCCTTTAATCCTTTCCCCTTCTCTTTTTTGTAGAAAGGATTGGTTGATGAAACTTCAATTATTAATTGTGGAAAACAAAATAGCTTTCTTTTACATTCTTATTAAAAGTTATGCAAGGCATCAAGCTCTGTTTCTGACAGATACTTATAAAAGATCTTACATGATCTTAAATGGATTGCTATACTTATTACTACGTACTAACTTTTGTTTCTTATTAGGAATCTCATGGTAGAACTATATCATCACTGACGAAGACCGATGAAGATTTGTCTGCCTCACTCTTGAATATTACTGCTCTTGAAAGGTCTCTATCTGCTGCTGGTGAGAAGTTCATCTTTATGCAAAAGCTTCGTGACTTTGTTTCTGTTATATGTGAATTTTTGCAGGTATGCTTTTATCTACTTCTATGTCCTAGCATTGCTATGTGTGCTTTCTTCATTGGTTCTTGCAAAAATCCTCTCTGTCCTCTTAAAGGCTCTAGGTGTCCCTGTTATGTCTCTCTTCTCTCTTTGTGGTCTAAGTGAGCCTATATAAGTGGAATTTTTTACTTCGATAAGCTACATATTAATTTCTGTTGTTTTTGTCATCAGTATATTATGTTATCTTTGACCAAGATATAGATGATGCAAAGTCAGAGGGTTTCAGTGTATTCATTGACAAAGTCAATTCCAACTGAAATTGTTTCATGATATATAAGGAATCATTAATTAGTTTCAGGTGATGTTTGATACGTAATTTTAGGTTCTAGGACCTCTAATCCCTGGTCCAATGAATAGCCATTGTTGTCCTTTCATAGAGGTTTGCAACTATCAAGAGTGTAGAGTTAAGGTTGTTTAGTGCAATAAATCTGTGACTTTGAGCTGTCTGACCGCATGTTAAATAAAGAATAAATAAATAAATAATGAAGCTACTTTACCCTCTCTCACCACCTGATCACGCATATCTCTATCATTCTTCTTCCCTTTGTGTTGCCACTTTAAAATATTGTTTGCTTGGTGCTGTGATTGTTTAAAGTCATGTCGCTTTTGAGCTATTACAATTTCTAACAAAATGTACTAATGTTTATCTTGTTTTGTATTGTTCTATATTTTCATGTGTCCTTTTATTCACCTTCACGGTGGAAAATATACTAATTCTTTGTTGTTGTTTCTTGACTGCTCAATGCTTTTATTTTTCTTTTTATTATGCAATCACTTTTCTATCTAATTCTACCTTAGTCTTGATGGGAGGAACATTTAGAATGAAGTTCTTATAATTGACTTCTGAATTGCCTGGCTAATCTTGTTATTTTCACTGAAAAAAGGTTCCCTGCTTGCGCTCACATCACTTGCGGAAATTTTATAACTTCCAGCCCACCATTTAGTTCTCTCGCTAAATAGTTCAATGACTTATGACTTTGAAATATAAAACTGTGACCTTGTACTACATAGACACTTGGAAGTCGAACTGATATGCACTAGTATTCTTCAACATAAAACAAATGACTGACATTTGGATGCCATATTGCTCTAAATTTTTCTCGATCATATTATTGGGTGTGTTATCAGTGTTCAGTGGGCACTTTTGGTTCTGTTATCTTGTTATTCTTGTTTGTTTCTTTAGCTTCTGTGAGTGGAGCAATTTATGTTGATCTGTACTTATTATGAGGGTTGTGTAATTTTCTCCTTGCAGCATAAAGCTCCCTTCATAGAGGAACTCGAGGAGCAGATGCAGAAACTCCATGAAGATCGTGCATCCACTTCCTTAGAGAGAAGAGCTGCTGATAATGATGATGAAATGATGGAGGTAGAAGCAGCTGTCAAAGCAGCTACGGCGGTTTTCAATGAACGTGGTAACAGTACTGCAGTGATTGCCACTGTCAAAAGTGCTGCACAGGCTGCATCCTCTGCCTTTAGAGAACAAAGCAATCTGCCGGTGAAGTTGGATGAATTGGGTAGAGATATGAACCTGCAGAAACGGATGGATATGATGCGAAGGGCTGAAGCACGTCAACGCAGGAGAGCCCGATTTGATTCAAAGAGGTTATCATCGATGGATATAGATAGCTCCGATCAGAAAATGGAAGGAGAATCGAGCACTGATGAAAGTGATAGTGAAAGCTCTGCATACAAGTCAAACCGTGAGCTTTTGCTCGAGACTGCTGATAAAATTTTCAGTGATGCATCTGAGGAATATTCCCAGCTTTCATTGGTTAAAGAAAAGTTTGAAAAATGGAAAAAAGATTATTCATCAACCTATCGTGATGCTTACATGTCACTAAGTGCTCCTTCTATCTTGTCACCGTATGTGAGGTTGGAACTGCTAAAATGGGACCCATTACATGAGGATGCAGATTTCTCTTATATGAAGTGGCATTCTCTACTCTTCAATTATGGTTTGCCAGAAGATGGGGGAGATTTTGCCCCGGATGATGCTGATGCTAACCTGGTTCCGACGCTGGTGGAAAAGGTTGCAATTCCAATTTTACACCATGAAATTGCTCACTGCTGGGACATGCTTAGTACACAAGAGACGAAGAACGCTGTTTCTGCCACAACTTTGGTTATAACTTATGTTCCTACTTCCAGTGAGGCTCTAGCAGAATTATTACTTGCTATTCGCACCCGACTGGCTGAAGCTGTTTCTAACCTTATAGTCCCAACATGGAGCCCAATTGTAATGAATGCTGTTCCCAATGCAGCACGTGTTGCAGCATATCGGTTTGGGATGTCTGTTCGTCTGATGAGAAATATCTGCTTGTGGAAGGAAATCCTGGCATTGCCAATTTTAGAGGAGCTTGCTCTTGATGACCTTTTGTGTAAAAAAGTTTTACCTCATGTTAGAAGCATCACATCAAACATTCATGACGCAATCATGAGAACTGAAAGAATTGTTGCTTCTTTATCTGGGGTTTGGGCTGGTCCAAGCGTCTCGGGAAGCCGAAGCCGGAAGTTGCAACCACTGGTTGATTACATTCTATCACTAGGAAAGACACTGGAGAAGAAACGTTCGGCAGTTGTGATTGAGAATGAGACTGGTGGACTTGCCCGTAGGTTGAAGAAGTTGCTGGTTGAGCTCAATGAGTATGACAATGCTAGGGATATAGCTAGGACATTCCGTCTCAAGGAGGCTTTATGAAATAAGTCTCCCTTTTTTCTTACCTCTGATGGCCAAATGGGTAATATGAGGCTCCTGTCGAGTTCTTCAGATAAATTTTGTAGAGCTTCTGTAAGGCAATGTGTGATTCTTTTGACGTTTTTTTAACAGGAATAGATATTTAACGCAGCCTGAATCTTATTTTCGTTGAAATGTTCCAATGTAGAATTTTGTTTAATTCTAATAGATATCAGCGCTCCTAGGCAGAGTTTTTCCTGGACTTTCGGTTTGCTCTTATATTATATTGTGCTTTGAGATCTTATTCGTTGGAAACCGACCATATTATTGTTGAGAGTGATATGGGAAAGTTCGACTGACCTCAATATTGATATGCGAATGGAGAATTATACAATCTCCAACTTGGTCTATTTGCACTAGATTCAGAGATTCTTTGAGTAACTACATAAGCTTAATAAAGTTATTATGCGAGGAAAGACTTAAAATCTCATTAATTAATGACAAATCAATTCAGTTTCTGAGGCATGGTTGATAAAAAAAAGTCGGAGTACGCTGCATTGCAGGTGTGGACGTGTAATAACGTGCATTTTAATAGTTTATTTACCTTGTATTCAAAGTGATGCTAACATGGAAATGGCACTTATTACATATTCTATTGAGGGTCGGTCACCACTATTATATACTTTTAAACTCCCAATACCAAGTTCGATAACCAGGTGCAAATCGTTGATTTTGTAAGTGAATTCGTTATCATCAATCTCCTTTCTCTTATAAAGTACCAGTTGTTCATTTAATTTTTTTCTTTTGTTGAATTATGAATTCTGAAGTCCATAGTCCAGGTAGCTTCAAGTATAGTAAATGGCAAATGCTTGCAGAGTGCATTTACTGCAGCATGAGTACAACTCTAAAACACACGCCATGTTTTCTTACAGGTTTGCAGCTAAATATTTTGGCATGAGTGAGTGTGACAGTGAATTAAGATGGATAGATGTTATACTCCTTGCGTGCTCCTATGTTTGGTTCTCTTCAGCCTGGCCTTCAACCACTTTCACATAGTTTCATCTAAGCTTCTACGTTCTGCAAGCAGCATTGGCAATAGAAATGGTAGGAGAAATCTGCTCGACAACGGTCTTGGTCTCATTCCTCCTATGGGGTATTCCTCTCTTTTCTTCTTTCTCTCTTTCGAAGCAAATATACAACCTGTTACTTTTCTGCACAACCATTTCTTCACTGAGAGATTATTGTATAATGTTTAGCTAAAGTTAAGGTTGAGATTGAGCAGGTTGTTTTGGGTGAAGTTTATTAGAAAATGTTGTTTAATTTCTGCTGTAGAACCAGAGTAATGAGTAGTAAAAGATGAAAGTCTTTGTCATAACTTATTTTGTTTTGCATAATGGGGGTTGCTTGTTACGAAATCAATCATCTAATACTAGTACTTTATCTTCCCTATCAACTAAGTCCCATCTTTGGCATATATAGGTGGAATAGTTGGAATCACTTCCACTGCCAAATTAATGAGAAGATCATCAGATAAACGGGTGAGTTGATGACCTTCAACATTGTAAACTTCCAAGCTTTTCTTTTTCAATTTATTCTCTTGCTTGGAAACACAGAACACACCTGATCTTTCCTTTATTAGACATCTAAACTCATGAAATTTCCATTTATTACACATTCAAAGTATCAATATAATAGACTTGCAATGCTCAATTTTGTCTTCAACAGCTGATGCTCTAATATCAACTGGACTAGCCAAGCTTGGATATAAGTATGTCAACATAGGTAACAAGTTGGCCTGGGAAACATATTAAGCACTGTGATATGCATGTAACCATGACTTTTTCGGTCAATTGACATTGAACTCTACATATTTGGCAGATGATTGTTGGGGTGAATCAAGTCGTGATTCTCAGGTTCGTCTTCATTTTTTTTTTTTTTAATTTCTCTTGTAATCTCTCCAAGTAGAATAACATATATAGTTTATATGTGCTCATATAGAGGTAATTTCAAATTTATTTGCCAGATAGGATAACCTTGAAAGTTGACTTTAAAGAAGACAATAGAATATTTCCAGGATCCAAGTGTCATGGGATTTTGTTCCAAGATCTCCCACAAGAGGACTAAAGGACTGACTTTTAATTTAAAAATAAGAAAATAGTCAAATATTAATCAGAAATTCCTTGGTAAGTGTTACAGTTTAGAATAACATGAAGATTATTATCTATGAAAAATAGAAAGTTACATGATAATAAAGTTAAGAGAGATGATAGCTAGGTCTCTGCATGTTTACAGCATTTCTAAAAGCTTATTTATCACTTTTTACTACACAATTTTTATTCTCCATTGCAGTACCAGGTAATCGGTTCAATGAAAGGAGAAAAAAAAAAAAAAACAAGATACCAATTGCTACTGACTTTGCAATGTATTGTTTTGAAATCAAAATCTATTNCTAAAAGCTTATTTATCACTTTTTACTACACAATTTTTATTCTCCATTGCAGTACCAGGTAATCGGTTCAATGAAAGGAAAAAAAAAAAAAAAAACAAGATACCAATTGCTACTGACTTTGCAATGTATTGTTTTGAAATCAAAATCTATTGCATGAACTTGACCATTCTCTCAGCTGGATCATGCAACACATAAACATTAAATTAAGATGGTATTGCATTGATATATACCTAGTACGACTTACTGTGTCACTCAAGGTTTGTTAAGCCGGTCGACCCATTATTATTCTCTCAGGAAAACTTCCTGATGTTGATCTTGTTCAATTGCATTCTGACTAAAACTTATTTCTTATTTTACTAACNTGTTGACACAATGGCATTATCAATTGTAGGGTAATCTAGTAGCTAACAGGACTACATTCCCAACTGGGATGAAAGCTCTTGCAGATTATGTTCACAGCAAGGGTCTGAAGCTAGGAATTTATGGAGATTCTGGGTGAGTTCTTACAATTCTTTGAATAGTATGATTTATTTATACCATTTAACTAAGTCCTGAATATTTTCAAGGATAAATGATTCTAGTGGCTAACTAGGTGACCAAATTCATTTGAAATGCGTATCAATCAACAGCCAATACATGGTGAAAAAGTATTGTGTTAAATTCTCAAGTGAAGTTGGATTTCGATTAAAACATAAGGTTTACTAAATTTAAAAGAAAGATGGATTTTTTACCAATGCTTTTCTTATGTATGTTTTGATTTTGTCTTCATACTTGCAAAGGTACCGAACATGTACAGGAACAATGCCTGGTTCTCTTGGTCATGAAGAACGAGATGCCAAAACCTTTGCTTCGTGGGTATGATTACTGCAGAATATACAGTCGTTAATATGCTTGAACTTGATCTGATCTTCAAATTTCAATGATGATAAAATAATACTAATAAGTTTCAGTTTTAAGCAGGGAATTGACTACTTGAAGTATGACAACTGTTATAATGATGACACAAGAGCAACTATAAGGTCATTCAGCATGATTCTTCTTACTGGTTTTCCATTTTCTTCATGAAATTCTTTCCATTGTACTGGGATTATAATCCCACAATCCACTTTAGCATACATCAAACAACTATTCTGGGATTTTCATAGCAGATATTTTTCAATCCTACATTTTCTTCGATGTACCAAACAGGCCCTAAAGGTCTATGAATCTTTTCTCTCCATAGGTACCAAGTAATGTCCCGTGCTCTAAAGAAGACAGGGCGCCCCATCTTCTTCTCTATGTGTGAATGGTACCCCTCTACTCTTGAATGTCAGACAGAATATAGCTTAAATTGAATTGATCCTGTTATGAAAGAATCTAATATTATTATTATTATTATTATTATTATTATTGTGTTAATCAGGGGAGATATGCGACCGGCTCTATGGGGTGCTAAACTTGGCAATAGTTGGCGAACCACTGATGACATTTCAGATTCATGGGAACGGTAAGAAACACTCAGGCAGAAGCTGGCTTTATATATAACAAGGATGCAACTAATTATTTTTTCCTGTGAGCTGGACATAATTAAGTAGGCAGTATTATCGTATATGACTACTGGATTTTTGACTAGTTTTGTTTACCTTCATTAGTTTGCAATGTATAACTCAGAGATTAATAAAGAACTAAAATGTTTCCTACAGAATGCTGAAGGTAGCTGACATGAATGAAGTGTATGCTGACTATGCCAAGCCTGGTGGTTGGAACGGTTAGTCATTCATTTGGGTTTCAGCTGTTGAATTTATCACTCCCATTTCTGTATGCGGTAGAACTTTAAGATTTGACGGTATTTATGCTTTGAGGTTGTTTCAAAATTGGAGATCATGCTAGGTAAAGTATAAGATCATAAAACTTACTAAGAAAACTTGCTCACGACATGCTACTCGTTAATTGAGAGGAAACCTACAATGTGATAATTACATATCTAAACAAATGCTTTAATATCCTTTAACAGACCCGGACATGCTTGAAGTTGGTAATGGTGGGATGAAGCATAATGAATATGTAGTGCATTTCAGCATATGGGCCATCTCTAAGGTATAAATCAAGTGCTTTTCCTTCCTAGTGAACGTAATTGATTTTCTTATGTTTGTATGCTTTTATTAGTTTGACTTTCACATGTACTCGATGTTGCAGGCTCCACTTCTCCTAGGATGTGATGTACGGAAACTTACGAAGGAGACCATGCAGATTATCGGTAACAAAGAGGTTATTGATGTTAATCAAGGTGGGTACCAATTATTAGCTTTCATAATTTTTGATGAATCTACAATCAAATATTATTGATTATGATCATGAAAGTACATTTTCTGCAATTTGGTAGATCCTTTGGGTGTTCAAGCCAAAAAAGTTAGAATGGAAGGTGAAAGAGAGGTAAAATAAAGCCTTGAACTACTCCCCAAATAGTTAGGATGTTATGCATATGTATTATCAAAGTTTTAAGTTACGTTTATTTCAATAATAAACAGATATGGGCTGGTCCTCTTTCTGGAAGTAGGATAGTTGTCCTCTTTGAGAACAGAAAGTCGTGGACTTCCACAATGACAGCTCATTGGGATGATATTGGCATCACCTCAAACAATGCAGTGGTTGAAGCAAGAGATCTTTGGGAGGTACAGACTTGGGACTTCAATTTAAACCTCTTTTTCTTGCATTGAGGGGGGATCTTTGATCTAACTTTCCTTCTTCTTCTTCTTCATTTTTTTTTTCAAATATCAGCATGTTACCCTTGCAACAAAATTTCAAGGGAAATTGACTACCAAAGTGGATGCTCACTCCTGCAAGATGTATGTACTGACTCCAGTGACACATTAAGTTTTTACCCAAACTCATTGACACTAAAAAATAACAGAGTCAGCAACTTCAACGGACGGAAGAAATTTTTGTAAATTCCGCCATTGCTTATTGTATGAAATCTCCATTCAGTTATCAGGAAAAATCCTGTTGCATCATTGAAATATTAACAGTGGCTAAGGGAGATAGTTGTTGATTTTAACCAAATAAGCACCAAACAAAGTGATATTAACTTGTAGTGCGAGGACAGGACATGACCCACTCCATTACGTTACTAATCAAGCAAATGAAACAGAGGGAGTAAAGGCATTCTGAGAGTTGAAGACTTCAGTCAAGAGAAGTAACTACAAGTAAAAAGAATGCTGATTACTGAAAATCAACTTTTCAAGACAATAATTCAGTTAAGATAATCAGTTATTCAGCCAAGAAATACCTCGAAAACGCACTCTTAAACTTAAAACTCTCTGGTTGGTAAAGTTAGCAAAGGATGACCTCTATCAACAACTAGCCATCTGGAGAATGCTACCTGCCTAGCTTTTGTTGCAAAAGTGAAGAAAATAAGAAAATCTTGTCACTGATGTAGTGATGAGCTCCTAAATTCCAAAATCAGAATCAAATACATGTAAGTAAAAGACCTGGGAAGTGAGAACTATTCAAGACCCTTAAACAAGACAACTAATTATGTATTATACTCATATTTCGATTCAAACCATCCAGAAGAGCTTATAATAGAAAAGAAAAAAGGGGAAAAAAAAGACCTAAGAAGCTACGGTATACTGTTGAGTATATATCATGTGTGGTAATTAGACGCCATATACATGTATGCAGAAAATCAAAAAAGTGATCAGGAAGGGTTGGGAGATAGCAGCTGCATAAATGACTTTTTGCCTGCCACAAATGCGAAGAACAAAAGCAAATGATTAAAGAATTTACATAAATGTCAATGAACTAGAAAAGAACATAAATGTTTGATGACTTTGAAGGAATTTTAACAGTGACAATTGTTTCAACTTCTTCCGTTGCAGTGGTGAACAACACCATTGCTCTGGTCCCTGCACTTCATGTTAAAGTTATCTAAACCCCATATTCGAATTGTACGATCATCACTGGCTGAAGCAAACATGTGAAGATTTGCTGGATTCCAGCTCACACAATTAACTGCTCCAGAATGCCCAGGCAGTGCCAATAAAAGCTCTCCAGAGCATCTAAGCCATATATACACCTGAAAGAAGAAATGGTACAGCTCATGTCAATTGTGTAAAACCCTCCCCTTGACAGAAAAAAGACGCGCATGTCAAACTAGTTACATATAAGAAAGAACCAGGAAGTGTAAGCAACTGTATGCATGAGTACATGCATGTTGTCAGGGACAGATGAGGCAAGGGAAATGGAGAGAGCAAAGATTATGCTTTAGTGCAACTGCTACCCAGTAAATCCAACCCAATTTGTTGTTTTCCTGCAATCCGACAATCATACCAATTGCCTATCTTTTCAATCAGCCAGACTGCAAGAACGCATTGGTGGAATTTCAAGGCAACAATGAATTGTACTATAATTTCAGTGTTGCCAACACCTTCCATGCCAGTAAGCGAATAATAATTGTTTAGAACAAAAATTCAGCCGGCTTCATAATTCTTAAAGCATTATCAGTTATTTCTTTTTAGACTGTTTTCCCATATGGAATAAATGTTGCATGTTGCCTTATAATGTTAAGCGCAAAAAATATGTTACCATCGATCCTAACTCTATACATATCTCTATAATTATTGTATATACCAAAAGAGGATGCCTAGAATCACTAGTCCTGATCAGAGAATCCTTTTTCTTTCATATAACTTGGCTTCTGTTCAGGGAGTTAAAAAAAAATAAAAATAAAAAAGTACCTGTGAATCCTCACTCCCACTAGCAATAAATGTTTGCTTGAATCCACCAAGGCAAGATCTGATAACAAATCGGGCACGTTTGTGACCTTTGTACTTCGCCACAACCTTGGGATCACCTTCTATATTCCAGAGATGAATTTCTTGGTTCATAAGATTAACCAGCAAGAATTTATTATCTTTTGATAGTGTAAATGAAGTAATTACATCTTCCTCTTCAATCCATCTCTCAAATTTAGCTTCCCTGTCAAGCAAGAGAATTGCAGTTTCTCTACATATGCTTATGATCCTCTTTCCATCATCTGTTATAGCCATGTCCGATATTTTTAGTGTTCTCTGCCCTTTCCAACATTCCAGCTCTTTTCCATCCAAATCCCATAGGCAGATGCTCTTGTCAGTCATGCCAGCAAAAATCCCTTTACCATCAGGAAACCATCCACAAGAAATCAAGCCCAGAATAGATTTTTCGTAAACATGGAGACATTCTCCAGAACTGACATCCCAACGTCTGATAACCTCATCTTGTCCACAAGTCAGAAGTTGTTGACCATCAGGACTCCATGAAACAGTCAATACTGGTTTCTGGTGACCAAATAGTGTATGTTTTAGCAACACCTGACCATCATCTCTAACCTACAAAACAAGGAAAGTTTCAACTCAGAAAATTTTGAAGTTCCAACCTATCATACACATTGAGTTAATTTTGCTCAAATATAAGTTTTTCCACCCCTCCCCCCCTTTCACTCCATACCACTATCATAGCAATAAATCACATGCGAAATCGAAATTTTACCCTTTGTCTAACAGTTAAAGAAAATCCCTTAAGTGAGGAAACAACAAATTACTTGCCAATAATGTGCTCATATGCGCACATTCCCACAAGTTACCACTATTTAATAGAGATGGAAGAGCCTCAATGGTTGTCGCATAGCAGTACACATCAACAGCCATAAGACAATAATATAAAGAAATCTTACCTCCCATATAATTGCTGTCTGATCCTTTGACGCTGAGGCCAAGTATTTCCCATCATGTGAAAATTGCAAAAACCAAACTTCATCACTGTGTGCTTCAAGTATCTGTTTCATTTGTAATTTGTATAAACAGAAATTAACATTCTTACCTTTGCAAATAATCGGAGGAAAAAACAAAATGGCAATTGTGCGTTCCATCCATGATACATGCAGTATGCAACACAATAATATGTGTGACTAAATATCATAAACGAATATATAAGTTAAAGTCACGAAAACAATACCAAGAATAATGATACCAATTTTTTTAAGAAAAAAATGACACACTGTCTTCTTAAGGCATGAATTACCATTGATTATGAATTATTCTTCCTCCTAGTTCCTTTCCATAAAAATTTTCTAACCTAACACTAGTTTAAGACCGTCCATACATCATATTGTCCGACTTGATCACCATTTACCCTCCAGAATTCTTTTAATTATCACTTCAACACTCAATTGATTGTAACATACTAGCCTCTTCCCTTCAATCCAGTATTTTTGTCTACCAAACCAACAATCCAAGACCCATAAAAATATAGAAAATATACACACAGAAGAGAGAGCAATGGAAATTGCAAAGAAAGCACAAGGAAATAAAAATATAGAAAATTAACAATCACTCCAACCAAAATGAATTGCAATTAATTTTGTTGAAATGGCAATAATAAAAGCAAGAAATTAAACATCGTTATGCATGCAAAATTCGAGCTTATTATAAGATTATAAAATGAACCAGAAAACATTTCTAGTTAAATGGGGGAAAAAATCATTAAAGTAGGTCAATTTGAGATGATAAATTGATAATGACTGACAAAAGGACAAACCACCAATCATCTATCCCTCTGGCGATAGCTAGAAAAAAGTGCCAAAACTCAAATGCCTTTCATAAAAAGTCATCCAATTAGCACTAAACAGTCAGCCAAGGGACACTCTAACCTGCAATGTTTGTGAAGGAATCTGGGTTTTTCCACAGTGGTGATCTGAGTACAAAGAGAGATTGCTATCCCATGTATTGTGGAACTCACAAGAATCTCGTTGTACATCAAGAGCCCTTTCAACAAGATGTTCTAGCCTTTTATCAGGAATCATGACAGAAGCAGGAAGCAACATTTGCAGTTTTGCTAGAAGCTTTGACCTTGAGTTTGCACCTTCAGTTTCTTGACCAGAGAGTTCAACTATTACAGACTTCGAAGGAGAAATAGTACAGGCTGCAAGCTCATGTACTCGGCTCATGTTGATTTGAAGAGGTGCAATCTCATTCCTTAAAGTACTCAAGGCAGCACCGACTTTATTCATTCTTAAAAGCTCTAGAAACTTTTGTTCCAATATCAAGAAAGATGCTGATTTCACAGTTTTTTCATCTGATAGACCAATCATATGCAATGTGGCCACACTTTCATCCCACTTGCCATCCATCACTTTCTGCATGAACAAATTAACCGCTGATGAGCGTGAGGGTATTCCTGATTCTTCCTCTAGGAGGGCCCCGCTCTTATCATAACCCAGTGAGTACAATGCCCTAGTTATGATTTTGATGAATTCTGATCTTTTTATGACACCTTTTGAGCCAATTGTTTCTTCATCCCCTTGGGAAGTTAGTGGCCGAGCCATCACGTCTCCCAAAGACCAAACAAGAGATTTTGTAGCCGATAAGTCTTCAGACAAGCTCTTTGATTCTCCTAAGGGCCCTCTCACACGTTTCAAGGGTGGTTCAATATCTTCTATACCTCCCATGAAATATCCTCGTCAACCCATATATTCCTTACAAATCAAAAAGCAAAAAATATGTAAGGACATACGTTTGATCTCAAGGACAATTCAATATTCATGTCTAAGATAGCATAAGGGAAATTTTCCACAAAGTGCAGGCAATGTCTAACTGAGCAGCCACAAACAATAGAACTCGAAAGAATAAAAGAAAGAACAAGGTTTTAGTTACATAAGACTATGTAACATAAGCTAAATTTGTCAAAAAAGAAATTTAAACAAAATGTAAAGCATCTAATCTCCTTAAGGGACAGCAGTGATCAGAGGAACAAAGGGCACAAGCACATAGTCATTAGCCATACAATCCTTGTAAAGAAACCAAAACAATCCCACATGTTGAAGGCTTACACAAAAACAACAACACAATTACATTGCAAAACCTGAAAGAAGTAATTAATGAACCAACCAATCAGTTGTCAAGTAACTACTAACAATTACTAGAAAACGAAAAAAAATGAACATATTAGAAACAGAAACACAAAGATCCATCCTCAAAAACAAGATAAAGTAACATAAACACATGATACAAGTAACATCAAAGACAAAATCGAAAATTGGGATTACCGAAGAAACAACAACAGACGGCAAATAATTATTAGGAAAAGAAAGAAACCCAACAAAGCAAACAGTGAAATTGATTACCTGAGAGCATCACAGAATAGGAAGGCAGGAAATTGAGTGAAGAAGGAAATACCCACAAAGAGAAAGCGCGGAGAGAAGAAGAAAGAAGAAGCAAGAAGATGACCAAAAAGCAAGACCACCGAAACCGAAAGCAAGCTATAATTGTATAGTATACATAGATAGACAGACAAGGGGTTTTTATTGAAAAAAAAAAAGGAATAAATAAATAAAAATAAAATCCTTGGAAGGAAACAACATAAAATATCGAAGTGGAGAGCCTTTTTTTTTTTTTTTAGAGATGATTATTATTTTAATATTGAACAAGTTCAACAAATGGATTGATTCTCAATTATTTCGATATTTGATATTTGGTTTTTTCAGTTGAAGTTTGGGAATTAAGTAATTTTCTGTTAATAGAAAAACTAAAATTTATATAAAAGAAATTAAATAATAAATTCTTTAATTTATTATCTCTAAAATTCTCTAATTAATTTTAATTATTTCCTATTTTATAAAGTTTTGTCTAATTTTCTCTAAACTTTTCTAGGCAAATCATCTCACTTTAATTAAGAATTCATCTCTAATTAATTATTTCTTATTAAGGACAACCCATCTCTGTAATTGTAAATCTCAAACCTTTAGAGTATATAATATTTATTTATTCTTTTAGATAAAGATGTCAAAGGTTTAACATTATCAAGTATAAGTTTGATAATTCAATTTTTACCCATGTCCATGTCCATGTCCATGACCAACACCACGTATGCATCATGATTATGCATGTGAATTCCTTCCTTTCTCTTTTCTTCACTTCTATGAGTCTCCATCTCAATTCTCAAAATGTGAGAATTGGGTTTCTTTGCGTGCTGGTAACAAGTGGGAACCGCCTCATTCTCTGACTCCATTATTCAATTAACAATTTCTACTCTTCACTCAATCTCCTTCCAATATTCTCATATTAATTAACAAAATATATATCTTAAGTGTCAAACTCTAAAGATAAATTAAATATATTTATGGAGATAGGTAGTTTGTTTAAGATGTAATCTAAGAGCATTCGACAAAGAAGTTAGGTATTATTCAAGTAAACARACTCATAATTACCATAATGTTACTTAGTTCTTGTAAAGTAGTTGTAATAGATGCCATTATAGTGTATGTACAAAACAAGATCTAATCCAAAATAATTGTTAAGCAGCATTGGAATGCACCCATTTGACTCATTCTACAAAATCATCCATTAGAGTAAGAGTTTCAATATAATAATAGCACTAGATAAGGTAACTTATGGGGAAGAATGAACTAGTTTCACCTTCATTTGCAAGAACATGTCCATGTGCAAGTTTTCTCATTGTCCAAGAAACTTTAGCAATCTCAGGCCTTCTTTGTTTTGTTTCTTTTTTTACCTGTTTATGCTTGGAATTCGTACCAAGTACGTGTACATTGCATTACTCTTGCAATTTTGGTATTCTTGAACAGAAAGAATAACTTGGAAAACTAAAAAAGAATTGATCTTGTAGACTATTTTAAGAAAGAGCAAAATCTAACCAAATCTAGTTATTATGGAAGGTGTTAACTTAAGTTGTTGAGTCGGCTTCTAGTGATTAAGTGTTAACCAAAGTTGTTGAGTTCAAGCAAATATTCTTATCAACCAATGTATGGACCATAAAAACATACATTCACATTTAGACAATTGAAAGTATATTTAATAGTTATTATTGCATCTAAAGTTTACAAAATATTGGTATTTCTCAAAACTTGACTATTCATTACATTTTTCTGAATAATTTTTTCATTTCTCGGCTCTCTTAATATAAGGGATCATGTAATTTTAAAATTTCCCATGAATATGAATTTGGGGTCTAAGACTATAATCAATTCCAGCAGGTAGAAATATATCAGATTCAAACTCTAGGCTGCCATCAACCAAAAGGAATGCAAACGTGGAGTAGAGATCCATTTCCAATCAACTTCAATCCTTCTGGTTACTATGGTAACAATCATCATAGCTCAGAATTGATGAACGGATCACCCTATGATATAGAAGCAGCATTTTTTGTCCTTTCTCTCACCATTGTCTTAACAAAAAGCTCACCGGCCCTATAAGAGGATCGAACCTGGAAAAATCATTAAATTTTGGATGTTAAGGATCTTTTAGATAATGTTGGTAAAGTGAAGTTAACAGACTGGACTGAATGAACAGAATTTAGGCTAGCTGAATAAACATTGGAATAAAGTTGAAGCAGCATCAATGATACTACAGTAATCCAGGTCAACAATTCAAGGAGCTTACCAAAGGTCCACTCGCTACATAACGGAAACCAATAGACTCCCCATATTCCTTCCAGAAATCAAACTTTTCAGGAGTAACATATTCTTTAACTGTCAAGTGTAGTGGTGTCGGCTGCAAAGATATAACCACTTTATGATTAGTGTTCAACTAGTGAACCGGAATGATACTGGAAAAGGAACTCTGATGCAAGCCTCAGAAGGGGTAAAAGCTGACCACAGCCAACTTAATATCTGATATAAGACTTTTAAGCTTTGCCAAAAATATGCAGGCCCAACCTTGGGAAGGATTTAAGCAAAAATTATTCCACCTCTCATGTGCGCTAACTCTCAGTTCTGTCCAGAATATTTGCATATAAATTTACCTGAAGATACTGTCCAAGTGTGAGAATATCAACATCTATAGCCCTCAAATCAGCCATCGCTTCCTTCAACTCATCATCAGATTCTCCAAGACCTAGCATTATAGAAGATTTTGTTATCATCCCCTCGTTGCTTAACTTTGCATGCTTTAGAACTGATAAGCTTTGTTCATACCTGCATTACATGGCAGAATTAGAACTAGTGATTTGAAATACTAATGCAGGACAATTAGTAAACTAGCCAGCCTCCCTGAACGTGAGTTAACCTCAAATTGGCAAGCTGAGTTGTTGCATCCTAAAGTTCACATCAAGCAACTTCCTTTGCACCAGTACCTCAGCCAGTTTGATTCATATCATTACTAAGTTGAAAAGGCACTAAAACTTCAAATCAACAGAAAAAAAAAGGGACAAGTGCACATGCAGAGACACAATGTAAAGGCAAATAGATAGCGTTAGGTAGGATGGGACTGGTGGACTGTCATCACACTTCTCCCTAAAGTTGTCACCAAGGTTAGGTCAAATCAGTTCATTTTCTTTTCTAATTAGCAGATTAGATTAAAAGAATTGAAATCCAATCCATTTACAGTCTAAACTCTAAGGCTCCAAAAATAGTTTCACTTACAATAAAGCCATAAAGGTCAGAAGGATCTCGAAACTTAACAAGACTAGTTAGTTATGGTATGCATGAGAACTGGTTTTGCTAAGGTAAAATAAATTCTTGGTGAAAAAGCTCATTCAAGTTTTTCATCTTATAAACAAAATGTTTTGTCAGCAGCGCTAACAAATTTAACACGGTTAAAGCAAGTTGCAATCAGAACAGAAAAGATATACAATTCAATATAATGATACTCCAACTCCTAACAAAAAACTCACCCAGCTCGAGGATCTCTTACAATTCGTTGCAGTCGTTTTACAGTCTCAATATTGTGGGCAAAGACATCTAAACCTGAGTGTACAAGAGTGTCTACAGCCTTTAGGTCACCCCGGAAATCGGAAGTTAAGCACTCGACCATGATCTCCGGTTTGAGTTTCTGCATATGGGTTATAAATAATCCAATCAAATGAATCATTCAAATTTAAATATCTTTTGCAATGAATACCTCAAAGAACATGAGAATTCAAATGCAACTCAAACCCATAGCAAGAGAGAAATGCAGACCTTCATAGCTTTGACTGTCTGTGCAAAATGTCCACTTCCACCATCAGGTATATCATCACGATCTACACTTGTTATGACGATATAGTCCACCCTGCAAAAATTAAATCACACGCCATTTTCAAATTCTGCAAAAACATACATTGATAAACCAAAAGAATCTATGTATGTCTATGAAATGTCTAACATTTCTATAACCTAAAATCATTCTTGTCTAAAGGAACAAAAAACCAAGAGCTGCATTATATCAAACCCAAGTAATTCATCAAGATGTTTGAACAAAGGAGTTATAAGAAAATAAAAAAGGTAAGAATGTGGTCCTTAATATTTGCACATATTTCAAGGAAAGAATACCATTTTATTATGAACATTAAGCAGGATTACAAATATTCTGCACTAAACAAAAATTCGGTTCCACAAATGTCATCCCACACTTTATAGGCCCCACTAATAACAGGCTTGTTGCATAAATATCAACATTTAAAACAAAGCTTTCAGGCAGCAGCCTGCAGAATGTCTTTTCCAATTATATAAGAACCGCAACCAGCCAAGTGTCAATGTTCATTCTCCTCAACAGAACTTTTATCAAGATGATCACGCTGGTTATACACCTGTGGCTGTCATGGGACACCAATAAGTCAGGTCACAAGCCGATCAGGAACCAAAATTGGAGGTCCAATGACAAGGAAAGAAGAAAGTAATCTTAATAAATTTCTGGGCAGTCATTGGACCCAAATTTGGAATCACTATCAGTAAATCAAAACCATCTCAACAGCTCCTTGATCCATATAGCAACTAGCAACGTCATGTTTTATGGGGATACATGTTTTTGGTAGGAAATGCTGCTTTAAACTATTCATTTTCAAAGTATGCATCCCAGAATAGGATACAACAAAATGATGCTAGATGCTTAATAGCTTTTGATGAGCAGTTTAATATGCATTTTCTGTAAATTATGATAAATTAAAAAAAAAATCATGTTACAGACGTACCCCCAACTAGTAATGGCCTTAGCAGTGTTTTCTGGTTCCATAGGATCAGGTGGTGGAGGGTTTCTGCTAGTTTTGACAGCACAAAATCTGCAGCCACGTGTGCAAGTATCACCAAGAACCATGATTGTTGCCGTTGCAATACCATCCCCACCTCCATTCCAACACTGTCCAAAAATCAGTTGCAAGCATTTAGCATCTAAAAAGCTAAGAGAACCCCAGATAAGATATTAGAAAAGAAAAGAGAAAGGAAGAGTACCTCTCCAATATTGGGGCACTGGGCCTCCTCGCACACAGTGTTGAGTTTCAAAGTGGAAAGAGACTCTTTAACTTGTTGAAACCTTTCTCCTTGAGGAGCTTTCTGTCTCAGCCACTCCGGCTTCTTCACATTCGGATCTCTACCCGTGAAAGGGCCCATACCCACCTGTTGTTTCTGCTGAAATGGTGGTGGTTTCACCTCGCATCGGATTGGGAATGGGATTGAAGGTTTTGAAAGAATCATTATTGTGATGTTTTATGGGGAAAAAAATGAACTTTCTAGTGAAATAAAAGTTTGGATTTTTAAGGCAGAAGACGAAGGGTTGGAAGTGGGTTTTCTTCGATATCTCCGTCTGAAATTCAATTCTATACACAATTGTTTACTTTAGTGTTTGGTTCGGTTCGGTAGTTTCAACTGTAATACCAGTAAGTAGAAATAAATTTCAAAACCTGGAGACAACCCCAAAATAGAACGAGTTAACGCTGTTAAGGGCCGAACTGTCTTTATATTCTTCAATTTCATTTAGAAAAATGAAAACACTGCAAGGGGGCTAGCGTGGTTGCTGGAGGATTTGGATTTAGTTCTTTACTTTTGTCTATTATTGTTAATTAGTTATTTTCTAATTAATTGTAGATATGCGAAATGAATAATACTACATTGCTCATGTGAAACTACGATCTTCATCCTTTTGAAAATTTGGCACTTGTGCTAAAATTTCTGGTATTGGCCAGCCAAGTTGGTCTAAGAAAAAAAAAGTTGATAGCTTACCATGGAACCTGCAAGACTGCAAAAGAGAATATAATTATCATATTAAAATAACATATATCATCCCTTATGAAATTCAAAGTCAGTACAAAAGAGACGTAAAACTACAAAATCAAATTGTAAAGATTGTTTTTCCTTTTTATTGGTTTTCGTATTTATTTTGTAAACTACTCGTTAAGAGTATCTGAAATAGTTTGATCTGATATGATAGTGGGATGAATAGACGTTTGGTAAATCGAGATTTTTCGTTTGCCGTCTTTAGGCCAAACTTCAGAGGAGCAGAACATGTCCAGCATTCAGTTGTTGAAGAGTGCATCAGCAAGTCTTAAAGCCAATAAGTTATCCAGAAACGTAGCAAATATAAGTGCTCATGCTAGACATCCGATGACACTGTAATTCGCTTTTACAAGCAATGCCTCAACAGAAGAATAATGTGTATAGCAACCAGAAAATTAACAAACTTGTTGCGGGCGCGACACCAGGGTTCAGTTAGTCAAACCAGAAATCTATTAGCATGTCCTCTTCGAAATTCAGACTAAAGATTCGCACAAGCATGAATCCAGTTAAAAAGATGGCCCTTGTGGCAGAATATTCAACTCTCAAGAATTGCAGCATGATTGAGATCCTACTGCAATCATAAAATGCAGAAGAGTCCATAAATCCTGGCTCCGCCAACCACGACTAACCACGAAATCAACGTAGAATCAGCAGAACCTCTCAGGTAGTAATGCATTCTTTCCTCTACGTTGCATTATAATCACCACAACTACATGAGCCACAAAAAATATTAGCGACAATCAGTAGCAGGCATTTAGCAACTAATTGATTATGTGGAAAGAAAGTAGAAGAGCAAATAAAAAAAAATGGATACCTACTACTCTATGTTGAAGCATATATGGTAACCTTTGGCTAACCGCTCACTTAATCAACAAGACCCTTGATATTACTTAAAATCATCACTGATCTGACGATTGAAAGCTTAAAAATACCTTTCTACCTCCCTTTCCTTAAGTTTTTTTTTTTTTAATTTTAAAATTAAGAAAAAAAAATCACCATCACGTGTTTTTTTATTAGATAGTGGTGATATGTTAAAAAGCTACAGAGTCGTGGTTGCTTAGACGGTGGCGATGCAAGGTTATGGTTGCTTGGGTGGTGGCACTGAACTGGGTTATGGTTGTTTCGCCGTCTTGTTGTAATTTTGGAATGTGTATGGTGGTTTTGATGGCTGTGTAAGGTCGTGTTTGGTTGTTCTGCGGGGTTTTTAGGTTGTGTTTGTTGTTGGGTTTTGGGGTTTTACGTTGTAGTTGCCGTTGGGTTTTGGGGCCTTCCCTGGCTGCTGCATTTTTTTTTTGCGATTTTTGAAGGGTAATTCATGCGTTGGTTTTGTTGTTTGGATGGTGCTACTGTTGTTTTATTGTTTGGATGGTGCTATTGGGTTGCTGGTTAGGGTAGCTAGTTTGGTGCAATGGCTGGCTTCCATTCTTTTCTAAAAGTTTATTTTGATTTTTCAGTTTTCAGATTTTGAGTCCAATTGTTATATCAAATTTTTATTTTACCCTTCCCTGCTAGGATTGAAATTAACAGAAATCATCATATAAATGATTAGGGATAATATCGAGGATCTCGTTGTTAATTGAAAATTTTAATACACAGCTGATATTAAGTCAAACCTGAGAGACACTTGATGATATTATCTCATTTAAGAAAAATAATATTTCTTTCAAGGCGACCAAGACACAAACTTATAGGGTTAGGTATGGCTAAGTTATTTGATTATGTTTTAAGTTTCAACTTTCTTCAACTCTTCACAAGAATATTCGTATCAAGGACAAAATCTTCTGTCAAAGAAAAAGGAAGCAATTTACGATATTACAACATAATAGCATATAGTTCCAATATGATTCTCTTAGTTATGCTCTTCTTGAGTGCATTTTATAAGAGTGAATGTCGGGACTAAATTTACAAGGCTTCTGAGTCCTGATTTTGGTTCTACCAAATAAAGAATAATATGACAAAGAAAACTAAGAATTGTCTCATCAAAATTCTTATGTTAACAAAATTGCATAAGAACATGCCTTTCAAATAAGATCCGCAAACTAATTCCATTTTCTTTTACTATGGAGATTAATTCAACTTTTTCTTCACTTCAATCATGGAGCATCAGATGACAAGCCCTCACCAGAATCTTCTGCATCTGAATCGTCAACCATCTTTTCAAGGGAATCCATGTCCCCAGCTTCAGAAAGAGTATGAAGCCGAAGTTTGTCTGCATCCTCACTGAGCAAAACATTGAAAACAAAATCATGAGCATCCCAAACATTTTCTTCCACATATTTGTCTTCAGCTTTAAAAGAGTAGAAAAAGAAAGTGTTTTAAAATGCTTAAGGATGAAGGCCTACTCTGTAACCCCAAATATTTCCTTGACAATTAAGGAGCTATCCCTTGAACAGAACTCTGGCAGCTGCACCCAAAAGTTCATTAAAAAAAAAAAATGAATTATTCAACATCTTATATATATAAAAAAGATGCCAAATGAATTCAGTATCACAAAATTTATATCCATCTTAGATGCAGGATGTTTTTATTCAGAATTTCAAAGTAACCATATCAAAACTGAATCAGTCCTGCAAGCACATATTATAGGAGCAACACAAAATAGTTCAACAAGTAGAGCACCACCCACATGTCAGAAACAAGAATCAACTTATGGCAATATATTCAACACTTACAAGCAATAATACATCTTCAGCAAAGGCTGCAAAACTACTGAGAATTTGATACGTATTGCGACAGAACAAGAATGATTAAATTGTTTATTGAGGCAATTTTTTAACCCCATGGGAAAGATTAATGCAATAAGGTTAAAAAATGTATATATTAACATAACATGAGAAAGAAATGCGACATAAAGCCAAAACAATAGATAAGAAGTTGGTGAAAAATCATCAGAGAGTGTTGGGCCGCTTACCTCAGACAGATAAAAGATCTTTCCGAAAAGCGCTTGTACAGCAAGTTTTCTCTTAAATCCCCTTTCCGAGTAGCCAGACATATCCATGACAACTGGACCTGAAAAGCATAGACAGGCCTTCACTTTAAATATAGCCCTTCAAGAAAAAAAAAACCAAGCCAGAAAACCAAATTTAAGTATTCCCAGCATAAGGGAAGAAGAACCATCTATCCAAAGAACTCTAACCACTACTAATAGAGAGAGAGAGAGAGAAAAAGATAGGAGAATCCACTATACATGTTTGCATTATCAACCTTATTCTGTTACAGGTTAAAAGAATTGAGTGCGTGAAACTATTGAACAACTTCCAGAATTGAATCATTGAAGTGAAAGGGAATAGGGGTAGATATAAGCTCTTTTTTTTCCCTTTCTTTTTTTTTTTTATAAAAGAAAATAGAATATCGCGAGAAGTAGGAAAAAGACACAAAAGTGGACTAGAAGTCCAAAAAGAAGAAAAACATAACCTATACAAAAACACTTTCTTAAAGACAAATTTCATAAAGACTATAGTTCAGAATTGACCCCCATTTTCAGACTTAAAAGTTGAGTTTGCTAAATAAACAGAGCTCAATATAGAATTTCCACTGTGATAATGCCATATCTATGACTGACGAGCATAAAAAAGTCAAAAGTCCGTCCAGAGAGTTATACAGGCTACAGGTTAAGAAATGCACTTGTAAGCTATAATAAGGCAACAAGAACATAGATGCTTCAATACAATTATTAACCCAAAAAAAAATGTACCCTGAATATTGTATGTCTACTAGCAATGTTTTCAATATTGTATCCCAAATCTTATTGATCATCTTTTTTTTTTTAAAAAAAAATGTCCTAGATTTTCAATGAAAAGGTTGGGAATTGGTATGGTCCATAATGTAAAGGTAGTCAGACAGGGTTTATTGATATCTAGAAACATAACTCACAGATACTAGAGTGTTTTTCAAGGGTTAAAATATAAGCAGCTAAGTAAAAGTGAGATACAAATAGGGTGATGTCAGTTCTCACCAGTTGACTAAATAAAATATCTCCTAGTTAATTTTGAAGATTTTCATATTACGAGCTCAATTCCTACCCCAGCTCCTCTCAAAGTTTAAGGTTGACTCTCAACACATGCAAAAGAGATAAAACTGCACCCTAGCAGGTTGAAACCAGGATAGTTGTAACACTCTTGCCTTGACTACAGTTAAGGCAAAAATGTAAAAACACCAGAATTTCAAGACATAACACCCCCGTAAAGAAGCACCATTAAAAAGTGGGCAATCCAGTCAATAGAATACCAAATAATTAACACAACTAGATGGGGCCATTGATTTTGGTGCAGATCTTATGAACAAGTCTCATATCGGAAAGGCCTGCAAGGGTGATTTTTAATACAATGCATTCCACAAAATATAAAATACAAGCGGGGAAGGTTGTACTTTGTACGCCAAGATGCACTCATCAGATTATTACTACACTTGGAAAAAGGTAATAGTGTATACCAGAACCATGGAAACTAATAAAATCAATGCCATAACAGTTACCTTTATCTTTCACAATCCGCCGAGAGATTTCATTCAAAATTTCAGCAACCTGGGAGTCATCCAATGAAGAAGCTTTCCTAAGCTGGATTAATCTATAAACTAATTCTGGATTAAACGGTCTCTCATTCAGTGCAAACCGAATATACTTCCGTAAAATCTCCTCCATACTAAAATCTGTCTGGATGCAAATTAAAAGTTGCTATCAAAATCCAATTTTTATGCATGCAAGCATCAAGCATAACATGTTTCTACGAACAGACCAATCAACACGCACCTACATCAACATATGTTAAATTGTTGATCCATATAGGTTGTCTGCTTATGGTACCAGCAATCTGTCCTATCAGGACCCACATGGAGTACCCGTAACACTCTAATGACACAGCCACTCAAGGCTCAAATATTGGTGCACTATGTGCTTATCAGTGTACGAGAAAATAAAGTTCCGTCACAGCTAATAGCATAAGCTTTCGGCCTAGTGTTAAACACAAGTGTCTGTGTATACATAATATAGTAAATTCATTCATAACCACATTGCAACAATAATTAGGCATCATGTGTCTCACCCTTTGCATCAATTCCTTCAAAGCAGATGTTTGCAATGCCTCTCCACCCTTATCAAACAAATCTTCGATCGATTTCAACAAAAACGCGTTCTTGTTGACCTGAAAGCAACTCGACATCTCAAAACATTATTCAGAACCCTTATCACATTACAAAAATATTATCATTCCCCACTCGCAGTCACAGTCACTCACCATTTGCCTCCGTTTGTACCTGGGCGAATTGAACTTCCTAACCGTCTTTAAGAACGCAATAACGAAAGTAAAGACAACATAACCCAAAGGAACAGCAAGAACCCAAGGCAGCTTGCTCTGCCCGACTCTGGGTCCAGGAATGGCTTGAGTGACGGACCCAGTGAACTCCACCAAGTCCAACGCCTTCTCCTGAATCCACGGCAAGTCTTCCTCCACTTCCACCTCAACTTCAACCTCCTTTTCCTTAGGTTCTAGGGATGATTTCTTGTCGCTTTTAGCTGCGACGACAATTGACGAAAACTGCGGGGTTCTTCTGCGTTGTGGGATTAATAAGAGAGGAGGGGAAGAGAAGGGTAGTTTGGGAATTCTGGGTCGGGGGTGGAATTGGAGAGGAGAGAAAGAAGAAGCAGTGGTAAGAGAAGCCATTAGGNTAGTCGAATTCCAGGAGTCGCTCTGCGATTATTTGTTTTAGCTGAGGTTTATGGGTTTTAGACAAATTGTTTGGGTTCCCCAAGACTTAGTTAAACTACCATCAGGTCTATTAAGTTTTAAATTAAAAAATTAAAATCATTAATAAGGAAAAAAAAAATATATATATATATATATATATGTGTGTGTTTTTTTTTTTTTTAAATCCCAAACAGATTATTTATTTATAATTAGCTTAAATTTTGCATGGCGCCGGTAAAACTTCCTTTTGTTTTCGGTAGGAGCTAAACCACTTGGAGAGGTTATTTTCCTCAGTGATGGCCTTGACAACACCACCAAACAACCAAGGGATTGGCGACGGTGGGCTTGTTTTGTCACTTGGAGAGTTTAGTTTTCTCAGTTATGGCCTTGAAAACTAAGGGATTGGCGACGGTGGNCTTTGAGGTTCGAAGGGACGAAAGGTTTTGTCTGCCTTTTTATTTTATTTTTTAAGAGTTAAAATTAAAAAATTAAATTTTAGACAAGATTGTCTTTTCAAATTTTTTGTTACAATTAAATTAACAAATTCTATTAAGCTGATTAAAAATTTATAAGATTAAGAGTGTACTGATTAAAATGACAAATATATTTTTTTTGCCTAAAATTATGTCAAAATACGAAAATAGTCTTGACATTATACCAACAAAATAACAATAACAATAATGACAAAAGATGCTCTTCAATTTTTTATCTTCATATTCAAGGTAAGCATTTGATAAGAAGTATATGAAAATTCATATTGTTTTTTGGAATGTGATAATTGAAAAGTAGTCAGTAGTTAAATATAATTTTTGACACCAACTATTAGTAAATGTATATTTGGTTTATATTGCAAATAATTTCAATCAGTCCAGTTTTTAAGAAACATTAANTAAATATAACTCTTTAAAATCAATGGAAATTTTGGAAACATATATGTTCCATATAATCATCATCTTTTTAATCCAAATTTCATCACCCTACTGATTTGTGGGAAGATTTTAGGTCTAGGTTCATCTAATCTTCTAGTCAACATCTCATTCTTTGAATTTATGAATCTCAATATCGTCAATCAAAATAGCAGATAAGCTAAGTTGTACAAAATAATAAGGTTGAAAAAATGAGAAATCTTGAATTCTTTTTCCCCTAAAGCTTCGACTTTGGGCTTCGAGGTTCTCTGGACCATATGGGAGGAACAATCTTGTACTCTTGAGGTGGCTCTTCCTCATTCTTGACTTCATCTTCTTCCAAAATGTCTTTAGAAAATGCATCTGGATTTGCTTTGATACAATTCTGCAAAGCAACAAACGGATTCACGCAATCCGAACCCTATAAAGAGGAAAAATACTGTATGTCAGTGCTTCTTCAAAAACCTTTTGAGATACAATACTGCAAACAATTATATGAAGATAAAATTTAAACTGAACTCTAGCTTACACCAATTATATTAATGATGATTCTCATCACCATAGAACTGAAAATTTTAACCAGTGGATCAAATGATTTACGGATTGTTAAAAAAAGTACTAAATGGGCATGTCAACAATGAATATGCCAAGTGAAAGGATCTAGATCTTTTCTTTCTTTTGGTTAGGAAATATTAAGACATCCGACCACATGATAGCATCATTCAAGATCAGCAAACTAAAAAAGCATCAATGTCCAATTTGATTGCTCAGAAAATAAAAAAT